>APFE031640174.1:128215-144074 GCA_000404065.3 Pinus taeda | reverse complement strand
AGAAATTGCTCCCAGATAACAGATCTCTATCACACCAGTCAGCTTAAGTAAAGAATTCTTCATTGCTTTTTGCTAAGTGGTTTCCATTTCGCTCTCAATCTTTATAGTTTGTTTCACTGGATACATACAGCCCTTGTATTTACCTCCACGCTTCAGTCAATACCTCAAGGGAACAATAGTCCAAGACCCCATTGCCCAATGGATTAGCTTCACCTGAAGACAGACATTAAAAGCTATCAGAAGCATCCTCCCAACCAAACACAAAAGCAACCCAAAAATTCACTTCACAACTAGCCTAAAAACTTCACTAAAAGCAGTGACAAACCTAACAGAGAGAGCCCTCTCTGGTTACAGCTGGGCTAGAAGCTATAGCCCAAAGATTGGTTAGTGGTTACCCCGGCCGTATTCCCTTAGGAGTCAAAGGGAACAACCTGGGTGATAACACAAGTATAGTAAACTCTAAATTCTATGAGAAAATAGAAATCTATCTTTTTGGGGTTGCATAGGGGTCCTTTCCTCAAGTCATGATCCCTATAGGAAGAAGTGAGGCCAAGACACCTATTGATAGCTTTGTGATGTTTTTTCCCTTCTAGCTTGTTGTTGAAGTAAAGTACAAATGGAAGCCAACTAATAAACAAACTAATCAGACCAACACTGCCTACAATGAAATACTTCTAAGGACTATTTAATCATGAATCTATGAAACTAATCTAAGCATATACTTACAAGAAGAGAAGCCTTTGTTGCTGGGGTTGGGCCCTTAACCAAGAGCTTCAACCCTCTAAGTTAACTGAATACTGGATCATGAAAAAGTTCATTTTTATTATCAAAACATAAAATTACATAGCAATGTCTTCCACAAGTATGGAGCTAAAAAATAACTAGTTTTTTTACAGCAAAAATTTGAATCCTAATGAGGCTCTAGGCCTCTTTATTTATATAACTGAAGTCCCCAACGAATTCCTTAAATCAAGGGAGGCTCGGCTCCCAAACTTAAGATGAACTAACTTTTTAACTATCACTTACTCATCTTACTTTTGATCTTCATGACTTGGCTGCTTTTACTCTGAACTGATGTGATTAGTGGAGGAATATTCGAACGAGGGAGGAGTAAATGAGGAAGATTTACCTCCTACAATATCCTTCCCTTGTCCCATTCGAGTTTAAAACCTTAACATTGCCAAAGTTTCTTGATTTTCTCTTTCAAACTTGCATTGAATGCATATTAGTCCACTAGGCATAATATCTCAGTTTAACTGATCTCATGAAACAAAATATAATCAAAACATATAATAAATTGTAAGAAGAGTTGATTTGACTAAGCTAGGAGGTGACTGAAGGTCCATATAGTTACCCAATCATGGGGCTCATCATCACCCCCCTACTGAAAGTGTTGCTCATCCTCTGAGAAACTCAATCAATATCCATGTCCTTCATAGCTCTAGTGGCCTCCCTGACATCCCATGCTTCTGTTGTGGTTTCCTCTTATTGTGCATAGAATCCTGCCTTCCTTTCTACCTCCTCTCACTTCTTTCTTTCTTCCTCTTCCTTCCTTCCTTCTAACATCCCAAAGTGTAGTGATGGGCTGAGTCTCAGGCCAATCCAATTGAATTTGTGCCTTTGGATGGTTTGTTTGTACATGGGTGTCATGTTCAATGCTTCTCTCATCCTTTGAGGAGAATGGTACTATCTGATTTTCAAACTATATGGTAAATTATTCCATATCTTTGGAAAGCCTACATGTTGTCATCCCCTAACAGTCTGAACATATCCTCAAAATTTGTAATTTCTTGCACTTGGGCAGCAAGATACCTAGGTGCAAGTTGAGGATCATTTGCAATTAAATTATGTGTGCTAATGAAAACCATTGGATTGCACTACTTATCTCTTATCATGAGAGGCTCAGTTTGTTCCCTTTCCAATATCTTCTTCATTCCAACAGCCCTTTCTTCCTCATGGTTCATCCATGATGCTAAAGCCATCAACTGTAAATCCCCCAACTTTTCATTAGGGTCCCATACATTCATATCTGTCAAATCCATGTTATGAAAGTAGAAATAAAACATCTTAACCCTATCCTCTAATGTACTTTGATCACAGAGATCAATGAATTGTCTATAATCCTAGAATGGCATAGTACTCCCTTGTGTTAGGGTCTTGATTTGGAACTGTAGCCATTTTTCCTTAAGGTATAACGCGTAGGACTTAGCTAGCATCCTACAATGGATTGCTTTTAAAGATAGGTTGGCCATGGATGTGAATTGATTCTCTCTTTCTTGCAGATGTCCTTTCAACCATGCATTTTCTGCCTCTAACTGAGCCTTCATTATGGCCTCTATGTCCCTCAGGCTACTTAGTTCTTTACCCATCTCGTTGAGATTTTCCTCCATGTGACCAATGTCCTCCACTCCCTTGGACTTGGCAATTTGCATACATCTAATTCTTCTGGCTCTTTCTTTCTCAAGCTCAAAGAATAATGCAATGGAAAATTTTTGTGGAATGACCCTTCCCCCCTTAATAAATCTATATAATAGGAGTCAAGGTTGGGTTGAGGACTAGGTTCCCTTAGCTCCGGATCCTCTCTCTTTGTTTTTTTCTGCATACTTCCTTCCTTATCCAATTTTTGAGTTTCCTATATGTTTAGCAGAGTTTCCTGTAGGAATGCCTCTACTTCCTGAAAGTCTTGTTGTGTATCTTGTAGGATGTTTTTTCCTTTGGATGAGGTAGATATGGTTATAAGAGGATCCATATTCTCCTACTCTTTAGGTGAGTCCTCAATAACAATGGGAACCTTGGTTGGATTTTGGGCTTTTCCCTACCTTATCCTTTTACTTTTCCTTGTTCTAAATTATAAGGGGGTTTGCCTCTGTCTTTTTCCTTTTTGTTTGATAGGGGTGCTAAGGACAGTGAGGTAAGTTGCTACCTCTTTCTCAGTGGGTTTTGGAGACACCCTCGGTGAATCCTCCTTGTCTTTTGCCTCTTCTTTTCCATTTCCCTTTTCACCATTGTCTTTCCCCTCTTCTTCTTCCTCTAGATCCTCAACTTGTTTATTAGTGTCCTCCTTGACATATTCCTCTATTTCTTCATCACGTTCTTCCTCTTTATCTTCCTCTTCATCCTCATCTATATCCTCTTCATCCCTCTCTACTTATTCTCCATCTATTTTAGTCTCTTCATCATCCTTTTCACTGATAGTAGGGCTAATATCATGTGTGAGGGCTTTGATATCCTCATCTGTCTGCATGCCTCTGAATATTTCCCATTGGATAAAAATTATGAGATTTTGGAGGGCATCTTCTATGATGATTCTAATAAACCCATGGTGGGCTAAAGGATGGTAGTTTCCTTGCACCTTTATGCTTGTATCTATCAGTGATTTCAAAAGGAAGTATGGTGTGTTGTGCCTGTGGTGAGGAGGCGCTTCTATTCCAAACCTCAATTCTTCAAGAAGCCTAAAGTCATATCCATAAACCACATTATACCTACCTTCACATGATATGTATTTTATAAGGTGGTAGCTTACCTCATTCCATGGGTATTTTGGGCTTGCTCTCCTTAATCCATTCTTGTCTTCAATGGGCTCCTCTCCCTCTAAAAAGAATTTCTTTTTAGCAGTTTGGCTATCCCCCTTGTCTTCCTTTCTCCAAGGTACTCATAGGGGAAGTGTAGTAATTCTTCTTATGATGTCAGAGGTGAGCTCTATGGAGAGACCTATCACCATCGTAGTAGCATGGGTTCTTGTCAGTGGAATGAGGGAGAGAGTCTAGCTACTTCATCATCATACCCCCTTAATTTCTCTAAATGCCCAATCCCATTATGCCTTGTGAAGATTTCTAGCAAAAGAGGATCTTGATGAATCCTCATAGTGTTGATGGGATGCCTTCTATTAAACCCTCTTGTCATTTTGTTTGTTGAATTTTGAGGAGTTGAGATGTATGATACTTATTTTAATGAAAGAGGAAATGGGACTGAAATACTTGTGTAACTACTCGCTTACACAACTATCAAATTCAATCAAGCTAGGAGATTTTTCTATCCTTTTCACTTGGAAAAATCGAAGGAAATGTAAAGCCCACCTCTTCATGGTGTTTGTTGTAACCAAACCCTGTGTTTCCTTCTTTGAAACTGCTCTCTTCCAATCTTGTAGACAACCTAACTATATCATATAGGATTCCTGTGTGATCCTCTAGGAAGTCCTGTGCAGGAAAAAGATGAAAATTTTATCTTCTGTAGGTTGCTTGGGTACAAGAGAAACTTCACTTGAGTGAGCCTCGAGAAGATGAATGCATGAGTGCATGGGGATCAATTTCTATTTCCTCTTATGGTCAAGTTGAGTAAGGTGGTGTGCCGGTAGCCATGGTACGATACCACATCATCATTCCCCTCTCCTTGTAAACAACTCCCACTTCAGGCATCTATAATCTCAACTTCTTCTAACCTCATTCTCATTTTCTTTGACTTAACTACTACCACGTGTGAGGGGACTAACTATTTTTTCCTTGTTGACTAAATGAAGGTGGCCAAGTTAACTGGCCACCTTTTTCTTATAAAACAACTCATCAAAAATCTTTACATATTTTTATTACATTATGGAAATGAGAGAGTGAAGTGAGATACTTACCTGTGGTGATAATACCTTACTACAGTTTGTCGAGGAAACGAGGTGCTTGTTGTGTGTTAGTTGCATGTTATTTCTCCCTCCCTTTTTATATATATCCTGCCCTTTTGAGGATTGCCTTGACATGCAGGTACTTGGTGTTGAAGATGATCATGTTGCTGCTCTGGAGCTTCTTCTACCCTTGGATCTCCATGATGGAAAGCTCACTGCAACTCATGATTTTTATTCTGTGGGATAGGATGCTACAGGATTTCCTATAGGATGTCCTATAGCTACTTCTCCCTCAAAAATTTTAATCATTTCCATTGCTGGGACTTGAGGATGATGACCTAGATAGAGAGGGGGTCTAGGAGTGTGAATAATGAAAAATACATTCCAATGTTTTTCCCCTCTGCTCTCTGTTTCATTTTTTCTCTGTGTTTTCTCTTAAGAATGTGAATTTTTTGAAAACAGACTTTTTTTTTTTATGAATGTAGGGGTGATCAAGGTGGAGAGAGGTATGGTAATGAAATTGTGATGTGGGTTTTCTATTTTTTTTTTACATGGGCAGGTCATCTCCTTGCCCTATGGTTACTCACTTTAGGATTCCGAAGCCACTATAATTACTACAAGATCATCCTATAGGTTTTCAGGGGATCCTGTAGGTTTATAGGGAATCCTGTAGAAAACACAGTACCCTTGCAAACTGAGGCAAATGAGTGAAAAAATGAAAGGAATGGTGGAATGATGAAGGAAAATGAATGGAGAAATAAAAATATGAGTGGAATAGATCCCTTTTTTATTCTACTTTTCTCTCTAATCATCCTCCTACTAACCTGCAAACAATTTTTTTCATGACTTTTCTTTTCTTTTCTTTTTTTTTTGAAAAGAACTAGTCTGCCTTCAATGGGTTTTCATTTAGCTGCTTGCCCTGGGCGCCTCAAGAGACATTTTCACCCAGAGATATTTCTATTTCTCTTTTTTCTTTCTTCTTTTGACACCATTGGGCTGCCCCAAGAGGTTTTCAGCCTAATAGTGGGACTCAAGCACGTCATGGAGGTTTTCACCTGAGTCTCCTTATTTTTATTTTTTCTCTCATTGACTTGATGAGGCAAGCGCCGAGACTTGCTCCACCACCATCACTGTTTTATTGATACCATCAATGAATTATTGATTTGACAATGACCTTTTGTAAACTTTCGATATGTGCCCATTAATAAGTAAAGGAATGGCCTTTGCATCTATGTTTCTAATCTGCACTAAACAATTATCATGACATCTCTCTATAACATAAGGCCCTAACGATCTTGTCCTTAACTTGCCCTTAAAGTATTTATATTTTTCATATAACAAGGCGCAATTTCCTTCTTGAAATTTATTATCTTTGATTTCCTTATCATGAAAGATCTTCCTCTAAATTTGAGTTACCTATGTGTGTAGGAGGGCCTACATTATGAACTCCTCTAAACCATTCAATTGGAGCAATCTCTATTTTTGTGCATACGAAGATCTAGATCCTGTTGGGCTATCATCCTCAATGTATTATACTCAAATTCAATGGACAACAGGGCCTTTTTCCCATATACCAACTCATAAGGTGTGAATCCAATGGTGGTCTTCTAGGTTGTATTATAGACCTAGGTGGCCTCAACTAGTCTATCTGCCTAATCTTTCCTATTGATGCTGACCACTTTGGTCAGGATGCCCTCCAGCGCTTTGTTGGTCACCTCCACTTGCCCATTAGCTTGTGAGTGATAGGGAGTAGAGGTTCTATGCTTGGTCTTATACTGGCTTAACAAGTTTTCAATCATGTTGGAGGTAAACTGACTGCCTTGATTAGTGACCAGTTATCTAGGGTACCCAAGTTTGTAAAATACATTCTCTCTTAAGAACTCAACCAACTTCTCTTTTGTTTCTACCTTAATTGCCTTGGTTTTAGCCCACTTAGTCAAATAGTCAGTGGACACAATGATATACTGCTTTTGCTTGGAAGGAGGATCAATAGGTCCAATGAAGTCCATGCCCCACTTGTCAAATGGATCAAAAGTCACTTGAGGTTGCAGAGGAATTTCATCTCTTGGAGTAGGATTTCCCATTCTTTGGAACTGATCACACTGACTAGTATATATTTTCACATCCTGATGAAGAGTGCGCCCATAATACCCAACTTGTAACACTTTAATTGTTGTCCTCTTTTGTGAAAAGTGACCTCCACAAGGCCCATCATGACAAGTCAGAAGGATGTCAAAGATTTCCTCCTCCTTGACACACCTTCTCAATATTTGATCTAGGCCTAGTTTGAAGAGGTTTCTCCCAATCCAGGTGAAGTGGGCACTCTTCCTCACAATCTTTCTTTTCCCTTTGGAGGACAAATTCGGTGGGAACTGTGTAGATATAAAATAGTTTGCTATGTCAAAAAACCATGGAAAGAGAACCAAAATGGAGAATATGTGCTCATTTGGTAATTAATCATCAACCATTCCCTCCTCACCTGCAGGCAAATTTAATCTAGATAGAAAATCTGCAACAACATTTTCCTTGCCAGGATTATCAACAATAGTTAGATCAAAATGTTGTAGTAAAAGTAACCATATAATTATCTGGGCATTCACATAAAGTTTATTCATTAAATATTTGATTGCAACATGGTCAGTATGTACAAATGTCTGATCGCCTATAATATAATTCCTAAATGTGTTCAATGAATACACAACATCCAGGAGCTCCTTTTCAGTCACTGTGTAGTTTAGTTCGGCCTTTGACAGATTCTTACTAATAAAGTAAATGGCATAAGGCAATTTTTCATCTATCTAGCCTAGGGCTGCTCCTATGGCTTTGTGTGATGCATCAACATGAATATGAAAAGGAAGGGCCCAATTTTGGCCATAGAGAATTGGTACAATGGTTAACTTTCCCTTCAGGGTGTCCAGGGCCCCTTGACAGCTTTTTGACCATACAAACTCAGAGTCTTTGGCCAACGACCCAAATAAAGGAGAAGCCAATTTGCTCAAGTCTTTTATAAACCTTCCGTAGTATCCAACTAACCCTAGAAAAATTTTGACATCTCTCTATTTTTGTGGAGGTGGGACTCTTTAGATGATAGCTATTTTGTTTGGGTCCACCTACAGTCCTTGCTAAGATATTGAATGATCTAGCACAGTCCTTGTAGTCATCAGGAATTCACATTTTTCAAGACTGAGATATAGGTTCATTTCAATGTATTTTTACAATACCTTACCTATGTTGGACAGACCTTCCTAGAAATCATCTCCATCAGGTGTAAAATCATCCATATAAATTTCTACCGCATCGTGGACTAACTCAACAGAGATACTCAGGACTGCTCTCTGAAAAGTGGTAGGAGCATTACATAGGCCAAAAGGAAGGACCCTATAGGTGAAATTACCCCAAGGACAAGTGAAGGTGGTTTTATCTTGGTCTTCCGAGCTGATATGGATTTGGTTGTACCCACTAAATCCATCTAGGAAAGAGAAAAATGTTTTCCCTGCCAGGCCATCTAGCACTTGGTCGATGAAAGGTAGAGGGAAATGGTCCTTCTTTGTGGCTTTGTTTAACTTTCTATAATAAAAAAAATCCTCCACTTATCATTTTTCTTTAGAACCAACACCAAAGGAGAGACACACTCACTATCTGAGATAGGGTAAATGAATCCTGCATCTAGCATCTTTTGCAATTCTTCTTTGACTATATCTTTAAGAATTGGATTGAGACTAGCTTGCACCCGTCTTTGATATAAAAGTTGTGAGTACACATTGAGGGGTGCACTCCCTTCATTTACTTGTAACTCCAAGCAAAGGCATCCATATGTTCCTTTAGCATTTTGCACAACTTTTCTTCTTGGAGAACATAAAGAGATGGATTCATTTTCAAAGATCTCTTAGGTTCAAATGCTATGGTTTTGACATGGAGAGGGTTGGAATCAGCTAAGCATAGATCAAGTTGATGGTTGTTCCGGGTTTCCTTTACTACTTCTTCTAAGGACAATGTACTAGGTGTTGGACTTTGGAGTATGCGTTCAATCAAATCATCTTCATCCTGTTGTCCCTTCCCATGGTCATTTCTAAGGTATAGAGTTGGGTAGAATAAACTTCATCTTCTTCCTCCTCTTCCAGGCGCAAAGGTAAGTCATGTTCTAGAGATGGCTGAGCAGGAGGGTAAAGGACTAATTGCTTTGAGATATGCCCATTCTTGATGGTCATATTTCCAGCTCTACAACTAATGTAAGCATTGACAGTGGCTAACTAGGGCCTCCCAAGGATGAGAGGGTAACCAGTAAGCTTAGCCTTAGGCTGGAGAACTAGGAAATCTGCAAGGAATTCCTAGTAATCAATGGAGACCATCACATCCTCCACAATCCCCTCATGGGTTGTTGTGGAGCAGTTTGCGAGTTGCAGAAGTATTGTGGTCATTCTCAATGAACATCGGAGCTTGAGCATGAGCATGGTGTCCTTGGTCATCACATTAATGGCAGCCCCAAGATCCATCAAAATGTTTTGGACAACGGTTCCATTGATGTGCACATCTGCTACATGGATTCTAGGATCCAAATACTTTAGATATATTACATGCCCCAACATTAAGTTGGAAAACTGTCCAATGACATTAATGGTAGGGGAATCTCTTCTTCACCTCCCTCTATGCTTGAACCACTTCTCCTTAATCAAATTGTTGTAAATAGGTATATATTTAATCGCTTGGAGAAGTGGATTTTTGACACATAGGTCTTTCAATTCTCGCATAAGTTCAATCTCTTTTCGGGTAGGTTGGAGTGGTTGGGTTAATCTCTTAGGAAAGGGTGGTGGATTTACTTTAAGAATGCTTTCCTATCTTTCTTCCTCAACCTCCCTAGGTGGAGGTAGAGGTTGGTTGTCGAGAAGTACTCTCTCAGATCTCAGGTTGATTTCCTGAATTTCCACACCATAGGTTGGATAAGATGTATCTCCACTATATATTTGATGTGCTTGTTTATTTTTCAGGTTTGTATTTGGATGGGAAGGCATTTGGCATTGTTTAGGTGGAGAAGAGTGTAAAATTTGCGGTTGAGCAGGTGGTGAAGGCAATAAATATGGAACATTTTTGTAGGGGGGCCTCCAACCCTGGGGTGGTGCATTCCACTGAGGCTGTGGCAAAGAATATGGTTGAAATGATTGGTTGGCTAGATCGGAATGATACTGAGGTGCAAAGGACCAAGGAGGAGATGTAGACTAGGAAGGATGAGAAGTAGGCCCCCAAGAAGGTAATGAAGTGGTCTAGTTTAGGTTGTAATATGCATGGGATGACCCTTGCATTCCCTACTGGAATGGCCTAGGCCCATGAGGTCTCCTTTGGTTTATGTAGTAGAGATGCTCAATGACCCCTTCAACTCCTTAATATACAAATTTTAGTCTAGGTAAAGAAGAAAACTTCTCTATGAAGTGGTTTTCTTCATAGATTGAGCAGATTTCAATATAATTAAATGGAAATTCATTCCTAGGGTGCCTGCTAGTGCATCTAGGACATAAAATGGCCAAGGCTTTCTCTGATTCCTCTTGCTTTCTCTTAATGTGCATAGTGTCTGTTTGTAGTGAAAGAGTTTGCAGCATCTCACTCTTGAAAACCTCTAGCATATTTCAAATTTCACCTTTGATGGATGAATTAGAAGAGGATGAACTAACCATAGGTTGACTACCCCTACCCTTTTTCATAGCTTCCCTAGAATCGTTTCTAAAGACAGTCTTGATATCCTCATAGGGTAATTGGTAGATATCCCCTCCTACTAACAAATGTAGGGTATCCAGAAGATCTACCTTACTCCTCTAAGCAGGACCAGTTTCAGTGACTCAGGGTCAAGTGTGAACCTCACTCTTTTGTAGCTAAGCTAGAATGTTTCTTCATAATCCTCTAGGGATTCATCATTGCCTATGATAATCTTAAAAATTTCCTCTTTAGTGTCTTTAGACCTACATTATTCTCGACACTTGTTGTTGAAGGATTGTTGCATCTGAGCCCAAGTTGTGATGATATCTCCAGGTAAAACCATGAACCAGTGCAAAGCGACATCCTTGAGAGTGGATGGAAATAGTTTCAACTTCTGCTCATCATTTGTATATTCATAGGTTCAGCATATGACAACAAACTAAAATAAGAAAGTGTTTGGGTATTTTGTGGTCAAGCCATGGAAACGAGGAAGGGAAAAGGGGATTATATTTTTCATATTAGTATCCCCATTAGTTTCCGTAATTGGGAAGGCACCCTCAACTCTTTCTTTATTTCCTCTTTCATTTATGTTTTCAGCCATTGATTCAGTAGGAATTAGCTCTTCTTCTCATTCTTCCCTTGTAGGTTCTTCAAATATGTCTAGTTTCTCACCTAAGGATTCCTCCAATTCACAACCACTGAAGAAGAGGGAAGGTTGGCTATTTGAAGCAGTGGGGGTATTTGGCAAAATTTTCCCTTTATCCCTATTCCTATGAGGCATGAAAAAATGTTTTTGTTTCTTTTTGTGTTTTTTCTTCCAAACTTTGAAGGTAATTGCAGATTGAATGAAAAATATTGATTGAATGAAAAAATAACTACTTGATTGAAATCTTACTTGAAGAATGGAAAGGAAAGCAAAGAATGCAACATGGAAAAGGAAGCAATCTAAATTACTTTTGTAGAAATGAAACTAATAGCAGAATATCAAAAACAAGAAATGGAAGAAATAAAGTTGTAATCACATATTACTCAGACATCTCCCCGTCAACGATGCCAAAAAGTGATGAGCACCAGTATTGCATCAAAAATGCTGCAACTTCTGGAGCTACCAACTTTACTTTATCAACCTGGGGTTCGTACAAACATGGAGGTGACAATGTTGTATACACAAGTAAAAGTGATGGTTCTATCTTTTGTCATTATTTGGCTAGCGAGAGACCACTAGGGTGTTCAAGCCAGACTTATATGGATTTAGAATAATCTTGATTATTGATGAGAAAAAGAGAAATCTACTCTAGGAGAAAGCTTGTCTACTGCAATAAGGAAAATGACTAAAATCCTATGGTAAAAACACACCATTATATAACCAACTACTGAGAAACTATGCTTTACAGGAATGCCAAGATAACATGTATTAAATGCTACTATTTAAAGCATAGAAGTTCAAAACATCAAACATCACTACTGTGCATGTAAAGGACTTAAATAAATATGTTTTCTTCTTTTTATTCTTTTTATGGAAAATCGAATGTGAACCCTAATATCTTTTGGTGATGTGGTAGGTGGCTTCACGATGTTGGAGAATGGTTGGGAGGTTTCGGAGACCCTCAGGTACCCTTGTGTGGCTTCCTAGAGGGTTTCCCTCAATTAGGCCTCAAAACAAGCCACTATAGGAAAACATACAGGATGTCCAAAAAACCTACATGATTCCCTGTATTTGTATATGATACAACCGAGAGAAAAATGATGGGTGATAGAAGTGATGGAAGGTTTAGGGAAGGTGGTTTATAGGTGCAATGGAGTGAGAAAATTCCTAAGGTCATCTCAGAACTCAAAACCAAGGTTAGGAGATGGTTGGATTTGATCAACATGCTTGGAGGAGTTTCTATGTAAAATGATGAAATTGGTGAAGGTCTTGGTGAAAGCAAGGGATGATTATGGATGGGTGAAGTTGGAAGGTGGTTGCCTGCTATGAGATCTCTCTCTACTTCTGAAACACCTGCTCTACATCAAACATTGATATTTTCCAAAAAATCATGTAAACAAGAAGAATTATAATAAGCTAGAAAAACAGAGTTTAATGAGCTAGCTGTCTACTTCATGCATGAGGAAAATTGCAGAATGAAATAGAATCATTGATGAGATCTACTATAAGACTGAATATGGAAGAGATGGTAATTAAATCCTACACTTGTAAACTGATCAAATGTTGGTTCAAGTACGGTAAACTCCAAATTTTTTGAGAAAATAGAAATCTTCCTTTTTGGGGTTGCATAGGGGTCCTTCACTCAAGTCATGATCCTTGAAGGAAGAAGTGAGGCCAAGACACCTACTGACATCTTTGTGATTATTTCTCCCTTCTAGCCTACTACTGAAGTAAAGCAAAAATGGAAGCAAACTAGAAAACAAATTAATCACACCTACACTGCCTGTAGTGAAATACTTCTAAGGACTATTTAATCAGAAATCTATGAAACTAATCTAAGCATATATATACAAGAAGAGGAGCCTTTTCTACTAGTGTTGGGCCCTAACCCAAGGGATTCAGCCCTCTGAGTTAACTCATTAGTGGATCATGAAAAAACTCATTATCATCATCAAAACAGAAAATTACATAGCAATGCCTTCCATAAGTTTGGAGTTCAAAAATAACTAGTGTTTTTACAACAAAAATTCAAATCATAATGAGACTCTAGGCCTCTTTATTTATACATTTGAAGTCCCCAACGACTTTCTTAAATCTAGAGAGGCTTGACTCCCAAACTCGAGATGAACTAACTCTTTGACTATCACTTGCTCGGCTTCCTTTTGATCTTCATGACTTGGCTGCATGTACTCCAAGCTAGCATGATTAATGGAAGATATTAAAATGATGGAGGAGTAAACAAGGAGGATTTACCTCCTATAATCTCTCTCCCTTGTTCCATTCGAGTTTCAAACTTTAATCTTGCCAAAATTCCTCAATTTTCTCTTTCAAACCTCCATTCAATGCATATTATTCCACTAGGCATAATATCTCACTTTAAATCATCTCATTAAACAAAATATAATCAAAACACGTAATAAATTGTGAGAAGAGTTGATTTGACTAAGCTAGGAGGTGACTTAAGGTCCATATAGTTACCCAATGATAAGGCTCATCATCACACTATTGAGCTAATTTGTTTACCGAAATTAACACAAATATTTCTGATCAATCCGGGTTGGTAACACTTTGAGGAAAGTTCACTATGTATGAATATAAGATCTAATCAAACCTTGAAAGATAAGTTTTCAAAAACCAAAGCAATCCATACTACAACTCCAATTCACTTGGTTTGAAAAGAGGAAAAACACCGAAATGGTTCTTAACTCAAGAAGTCCACCTCTACCTCAATTACTACTTAATGAATCAGAGATTGAAACTAAGAACTTAAGTTGGATAAATTATCAATGAAATAAGGCTCCTAACTTAAGATACACATAATATGTTTCATCATAATTCATTCACCTTAATGCCAAAATTACATAAGAAAATTGCTTGCATGTAATAAAAGGAAACTAGTTCTAGTCCACCAAGTTAACAGAAGGAGTGCTCAACTTGAGCACTTTGTTTTTACAACTTAATAAAATGATGAAAAAGTTAAGATCTAATGAAATCAATCACCATACATTAACCATAAACCAAATTGCAAAAAAGAATGAATGTAGATCTACAATAACCAGATTATAGGAAATAAAACTAGTTAACAAGGAAGTGTACTTAGCTTGGAATGGGGGCCCTCCACCCTTGCTTTGCACACTTGACGAGTGATATCAGAAGATAAAATTTAGGCACACATCCATATAATTAAATATAAAAATAATAATAGAACAAGTCTTCAAATTAACTCTCCAATCCAAAAGTGTCTCAGCATAAAAGTATAATAAGTCAATACATAAGCCATCAAAGTTTTGGCTTTTAAATAGAAGTCTCATGAAACAAACTGATCTATAATCACTCAAACAAACCCATCTACCCTTATCCATCTATCTAAGTCGAATTCATCACTCCCATCCCAAGAAATATGGTCAATCCCATAGAATCTCAAAACTACCCTATTTCTATGGGATTTCTGAATGACTAGTCACGATTGACTAGCACTAAATGGGCATAATAAAACTTGCTCTGTTTGAAATAAGCATAGCTGGCTTAGTCCTAGTTCCCAAGCTGTCCATCCATGCATCCAAATCGTGCCCAAGTGTCCTGCAACCATATGAACCATATAGCTATTACGGGAATTTCTGAATCTGCCAATTTTTGCACTTAAAACCAATTTTTCATAAAAACTTTAGAATTTGAAAAATTAAAATTGAATACCTAAATGGATATAAAATAAATCAAAATGGGATGAATAAAGTGAAGAATGGATGGTAAATACATGGATTAGTAAGTTTCTTAGAGCAAAAACAAGACCAAAATCGAGGGCCAACATCTCCCCCTTGCTTATCATCAAACATGTCCCCATGCTTGCTTATTCCTCTTTGATCTTCTTCCCTCTGTAGTAGATGCGGTTCCTATAGATGCTTCCCGTTGTGCTACCGTGAGCAAACAATCCAAACCTGAGTCATGTCCTTCCCTGAACAAAGATGCTTTTACCTTCTGTTTTTCATACTTTGCCTTCTTTTCCTTTAACCATTTAAATGCCTGTTTAGAAAGTAGATCATTTTTCCATTTTAATCTCCCTAGCTCTTCATTTAACTTCTCATTTACCTTGACCAGCCTAGTATTATCCTTCTTACTTGCCTTGTTTTCCTCTTTTAATTTTTTTTCCACAATTTTACTAATTTCAAGTTGGTCAGTTAAGTCCCTGATTCTTCCCAAATTGATTTCTTTTTCAAAATCCTGTGTAGTTTTAATTAATGATGTTGCTGCATCATCATATGAAGAATCCCTCTCAAATACTTCCTGTGCAATGTCATTTTCTACCTGTTTCCTTGAGGAATATGTGTCTACTTCCTTTTCTATGTCAATGGGACTTTTATTCCTAAATCTTCTAGGAATAGACATAACAGATCATTTTCCTGCATGTCCATGTTACTTTGCTGTTTAGCTCTAGTTCTAGGATACAAGGGTGAACTCATCAATCCTTTGTTTTCCTGCTCTACTTTATCCTGAACTTCATTTACCTATTCATTAAACTGGTTTCTAGTCATGAACTCCCTCCAAACTATGCCTTGTGACCTCACTTGATACTCAACCAGGATTTTTATCAATCCCTGGTGGTAGATCTGTGCTGCTTTGGGCCTGTGTTCATGTCTCATTGTTTCAATCATTCTCAAGAGGCTTCTAAAGAGGAAATATGGCAAGTTAATCCTATCTTCTCCCTTAATATGCTGTAAAAGTTGGATATGATATAGGTGGGCAACACTATATCCTCTATCACAAGCCAAAAACTTCTGGATGACTAGAACCAACTCACCCCATGGTTCATTGAACCATTCCCTTGGTATCCCCTTGGTTCTATTAAAAGTCCCTTTCCGATTCTTTTCAAGGAAGAAAGTCCATGCTTTCTCCTTGAAGTGCAGGCCTTTGTGATATTTTTC
>APFE031640174.1:97280-113042 GCA_000404065.3 Pinus taeda | reverse complement strand
TCTTTGCAATATCAACAGAGGATTTTTATTTCCCAATATTTGTAACTATCCCATTCCCAAATCCATTCACTATAATAATTTCATAATAGGGATTGGCTTGCATTTTTATTAAACTAAAGGGGGCATCTCATGAATGCAAGACAAACTTAGGTATTTTTGCTTAGCACACACGTTTTTATCCCCAATTGAATAAATAGGGGTATAGTGAGGTGGAAAATTGTAGAATAACCATTTCCAAGTGAAATCACTCAGAAAGAAGGAAGAATGAGGGGATGGACTGCGTTTTTCTGAGAAGGGTAAAATTGGGTTAAAAACTAAGAAATTGTCATTTTGTCAAATCAATTGCAAGAAAATGACATAAAATTTGAAGAATGTGAAAGAGGTTTTTGTCAAAAGTGCACTTGCCTTTAGCCCCATATATTTATTTCCAATTAATTATATCTATACAATCTTCAACAAGCATTTTTCTAAGTCTAGTTGTGTACATTTGCACTCTATTCTTGACAGAATAATTCAAGAACTTAAGCCATTAGTTTTGAATTTTCACCAAGAGAATTACAAATTGTGCACAAGCGTAAATAAATCATTCAATCAAAACAGGTGTATATTTAGGTGGAAAATAGAAGAACACACCATTTCCAATAGAAACCACTTAGAAAGAAGTAAGAATGATGGTATGGAGGGAATTTTTATGAGCTGGTTAAAATTGCTTTAAAAACTGAGAAATTGTCATTTTGCCAAATCAATTGCAATAAATAGACATAAAATTCGAGGAATGTGAAAGATTTTTTGGTCACAAATGAATATCTCTCCAACCCCATAGGCATATCTCCAATCAACATAATTTGTATAGTCTTCGGTGGAAATTTTTTTAAGCCCAATTTTGTAAATTTACACTCTGTCCTTGACAAAAGAATTCAAGAACTTAAGTCATTAGTTTTGAATTTTGAACAAGATACTTACAAATTGTGAATAAGTGTATATAAGTCATTCATTTAAGCTAGGTGTATAATTAGGTGGAAAATAGTAGAACCCACCATTTCCAACCGAAAGCACTCGGAAATAAGGAAGAATGAGGGTATGGCGGGCATTTTTCTCAATTGTATAAAACTAGTTTAAAATTTGAGAAATTGTCACTATATCAAATAAATTGCAAGAAATTGACACATAATTGGAGGATTGTGTAAGAGGTTTTTGTCACGAATGCATTTGTCTTTGGCTCCATATGCTTATTTCAAATTAATTACATATGTTCAGTCTTTGGCGGGAATTTTTCTAGGCCCATTTTTGTACATTTGCACTATGTTCTTGACAGAACAATTCAAGAACTTAAGTCATTAGTTTTGAATTTTGACCAAGAGACTTAGAAATTGTGTACAAGTGTAAATAAATCATTCATTCCAACCAGGTGCATAGTGAGGTGGAAATAGTAGAACACAACATTTCCAACTAAAATCACTCAGAAAGAAGGAAGAATGAAGGTATGGCAGGCATTTTTCCGAGTTGGGTAAAATTGGTTTAAAAATAAGAAATTGTCATTTTGTCAAATAAATTGCAAGAGTTGTACACAAACTTTGAGAAATGTGAAAGATTTTTTTGTCACAAATGCACCTATGTTTAGCTCCATAGGCTTATTTCCAATTAATAACATATGTACATTCTTTGGCAAGAATTTTTTTGATCCCAATTTTGTAAATTTGCACTATGTTCTTGATAGAACAATTGAAGAACTTGAGTCATTAGTTTCAAATTTTGACCAAGAGACTTAAAAATTGTGCACAAGTGTAAATCAATCATTAATTCAAACCAGGTGTATAGTGAGGTGGAAAATAGTAGAACACACCATTTCCAACTAAAATTTCTCAAAATGATGGAAGAATGAGAGTATGGTGAGTATTTTTCTGAGTTGCGAAGAACTAGTTTAAAAACTAAGAAACAGTCATTTTGTCAAATCAATTGCAAGAAAAAACACAAAATTTGAGTAACGTGAGAGAGGGTTTTGTCACAAATGTGTATGTATTTAGCATCATAAGTTTATTTCTAATTAATTCCATTTGTAGAGTCTTCAACGAGAATTTCTCTAAGTCGTGTTTTGTAGATTTTCACTCTGTTATTAACAAAATAATTCAAGAACTTGAGTCATTAGCTTTAAATTTTGACAAAGAGATTTACAAATTATACACAAGTGTAAATAAATAATTCATTCAAAATAAGTGCATATTGAGGTGGAAAATAGTAGAACACTCTATTTCCAACTAAAATCACTCAAAAAGAAGGAAGAATGAGGGTATGGTGGACATTTTTCTTAGCTGGGTAATACTAGGTTAAAAATTGAGAAATTGTCATTTGTCAATCAATTGCAAGAAAATGACACAATATTTGAGGAATATAAAAGATTGTTTTGTCACAAATACAATTTTTATTCAGCCCCATAGGATTATTTCTAATTAATGACATTTCTATAATCTATGGAAGGCATTTTTCTAAGCCTAGTTTTGTACATTTGCATTTTGATTTTGACAAAACAATTCAAGAAATTAAGTCATTATTTTTTAATTTTGACAGAGAAAATTACAAATTGTGAGCAAGTGTAAATATATAATTCCTTCGAACCAAGTTTATAATGAGGACGAAAATATTATACCACACCATTTCCCACTGAAATCACTCATAAAGAAGGAAGAATGAGGGTATGACGAGCATTTGTTTGAGTTGGGTAAGACTTGTTTAAAATTTGAGAAATTGTCATTTTGTCAAATAGATTGCAAGAAAATGACATAAAATATGTTACAAAAGCATTCAAGTCTTCAGCCCCATAGACTAATTTCCAATTAATGACATTTTTACAGTCTTCTGCAGAAATTTTTCTAAGCCTAGTATTGTACATTTGCACTCTTTTCTTGACAAAAAAATTCAAGAACTTAAGTCATTAATTTTGAATTTTGACCAAGATACTTTCCAATTGTGCACATGCAAATAATTAATTAATTCATAATAGGTGTAAAGTAAGGTGGAAAATAGTAGAACACACCATTTCCAATTGAAATCACTTAGAATGATGGAAGAATGAGGGTATGATGAGAATTTATCTGAGATGGGTAAAATTGGGTTAAAAACTAAGAAATTGTCATTTTATCAAACCAATTGCAAGAAACTAACATAGAATTTGAGGAATGTGAAAGAGTTTTTTCGAAAAAAAACATCTATCTTCAACATCATAGGCATATTTCTAATTAATGACATTTTTATAGTCTCCAACAAGAATTTTTCTTAGTTGAGATTTGTACATTTTCGCTTTGTTCTTGGCAAAAGTTTAAGAACTTAAGTCATTAGTTTTGAATTTTGACCAAGGGACTTAAAAAAGTGTGCAGAAGTTTAAATAAATCATTCATTGAAACCAAGTGTATAGTGAGGTGGAAAAGAATAGAACCCACCATTTCCAACCGAAATCACTCAGAATGAAGGTAGAATGAGGGCATGGTAGGATTTTTTTTGAGCTTGGTAAAACTGGTTCAAAAACTAATAAATTATCATTTGTCAAATCAATTGCAAGAAACTGACACAGAATTTGAGGAATGTGAGGTTTTTGTCACAAATGCATCTATATTCCTCCCCGTAGGATTATTTCCAATTAATCTCACCTATATAGTCTTCAATGTGCATTTCTCTAAGCCCAATTTTTTACATTTTCACTATGTTCTTGATAGAACAATTCCAGAACTTAAGTCATTAGTTTTGAATTTTGACCAAGACTTAAAAATTATGCACAACTGTAAATAAATCATTCCTTCAAGCCAAGTGTATACTCAGGTGGAAAATAGTAGAACACACGATTTCCAACTAAAATCACTTAGAAATAAGGAAGAGTGAGGTTATAGTGGTCATTTTCCTGGGCTGGGTAAAATGGGTTAAAAATTGATAAATTTTTATTTTGTCAAATTGATTGCAAAAAACTTACTTAGAATTTGATGAATGTGAAAGATGTTTTTTGTCACAAATACATTTTTCTTTAGCCCCATAATATTATTTCCAATTAGTGGCATATGTGTAGTCTTCAGTAGGCATCTTTCTAAGACCAAATTTGTACATTTACACTTTGTTCTTGACAAAATAGTTCAAGAACTCAAGTCATTAGTTTTTAGTTTTTATCGATAAATTACAAATTGTGCAAAAGTGTAAATAAATCATTTATTCAAATATGATCATGCTATTTGTGTGTGCAATTTTATGTTTATCGATTGAATTTTACACCAAATGTGGATCAATGTTGAATGCCAAAATTCCTAAGAAGATTGGTCCATTTACAATTAAGAACAAGAATTGTACCATCCACTTAACCAAAAATAACAAGATGTTTTGTGCTCCAACAGACCCCCAACACAAAACTGTGGCTCACCTCGAGCTACTGAGTCCTTCTCCTTTCACCATGGGTTTGGTGTTGGGTGTGGAGCCTGATTATCCTCTTTATTAAGAGCTATTGTCACATTGGACCCCAGTTCATAATGGGGAAGAAATGTCGCCCATTTGATTGCCATCAGAGGGGTCAAAGGGGGGGGGGGGGTACAACAGTTTTATAAGCCCCCTCCTGGCGAGGGGGTTCAAGGGCAGCACCCCTGAAGCTAAAATTAGATGTGGAATTGCCTTGTAAAATATTGTAATTTCGTAGTCAATCTGAGTTGTTCATTAGGTAGATGATCTAGCGGTAGAAGTTATGTTTAATTTAGGGTTTTTTTCCATAGAAGGCAACCCCTCAATATATATGAGGAAATTTTATTGCGGATGTGTGTATGTGTATTTTGAGAAAGAAAGAGAGAGAATAGTGTGTGAGAGCGAAGATGAAATTACAGTGGATATGTTGTAGGTTGTATCTCTTCATTTTTCTAGATAATATAAAGGAAGGAATAGCTGTTTCTCCAAGGACGTAGCTCAAATTGGGTAAACCACATATATTTGTGTCTCTCTTGTTTTTTGCGTT
Source organism: Pinus taeda (assembly GCA_000404065.3). Classification (NCBI taxonomy): domain Eukaryota; kingdom Viridiplantae; phylum Streptophyta; class Pinopsida; order Pinales; family Pinaceae; genus Pinus; species Pinus taeda. The sequence goes on along the minus strand of APFE031640174.1, from coordinate 108,067 downwards.
TTCTATGTTTGTGTTTCCACAATATTTTATATGTTTGATTTCTCTCTAATATATAATTTTCTAACATTTGGAGGCCTTCATTGTTACTGATGTTGTCTTCTTGCTTTTGGTACAACAACTTGTAGGCGCAATCAAATAATCTGATTGTCCTAGAACTCTGAAATCAACTAAGAGGGGAGTGTAAGGCTCCACCTCCCCATAATGGCTTTTTAAGAAAAAAGAGCTTGAATCACCACCATGAATCTAGGGTTGAGTTCTATGTATGTTCCTAACCATTTTACTCTTCTTTATATTATACCTGCTCCTTCCTCTAGTAGGTATCAACTAGACTTCGACTTTATTTCCTTCTCCATGGTACCTTGAAGGTTAGTGTGAGGGGAATTTCATCCTTTTTTAGATGGTTGTGCATGTATCCTCGATGTGATGTCCAATTTTTCTAACCGCCACATAATGGGTGGTGGGGACTACCTCGACACTCATCTACTAGATATGGTTGCATGGTCCTACCATAATTTGTTTTGGGTTAAACAAAATGGTGCAACTATAATCTTCCATTTAAACCAATATTCTAAGTGGAAGGGTCCCTCCCTTATCCCGGAATTATCCAATTCTCCTCCCTCCATCTAGATTTCTACCAATGCAGTATTTTCCTCCATAATCATGTCACCTTGCATTAACTAGAAACATGGATGCCTCCTCTCTACATGTCCTCAACATGTATTCTTAATATTATGAAGGCAGCTCCAATCTCCCACACCGCCCTCCTACTACTCCTGTTCTCTCATTCATAAGCTACCTTACTCTCCTCTACTTTCATACATTCCAAATTCTTCTCTATTGGTTCTTCTACCAAAAGTCATCCTAGGGGTGGTAATTTATAAACTTTCACATCCTTCACTCCTCATTCCTACATGTTCATCGTGTTTACTTATTCACCATGAGTTTTAGATTCAAATTATAGAACCTATGCATGTTACACAACATTTTTTCATTGTCCCTATACTACCTATTCCATGATCCTAGAGTACCTCTATAGTGAACCTGACATGCTTCCCCTTCATGAAGAAACTCCCATTGTGTCCCTCTTCATGAGCAGAACAATTCCCTTTTGCATCATTTCCCAAAAATCTTATGTTTTTCCTAGTTTACAAGACTGGCACTAATGACCCTTGTTCTCATCATGCTGATATACAGGGATTATAAATATCTATAGTGCTAACCGGAGTGACTCAGCCTTGTTCCAGTTGCACCAATCCTCTTTTGGAAAGTATTTTAATTAGGGAGTGGAAGCTTCTAGCTCTAGAAGCTTCGTAACGGAATTCTGGTAAATGGTTGGGTCGGATGGAGTCGAGGATGTCAATTTGGGCTCCTTTCCCCTATAAAGATGGAACTACCTCAAGAGATAAGACCTTATCCCATGAGAAGAGGAACCATCTCCTATCCATTCATGCTATATAAATCTCCCTTTATCCCAAGAACAAGCTAGTGTTAATGTTGGTGTGCTAGTGCTAATTAAGTTTGGAGTGATTAACAAGTTATTCATAGTTGTAGATCTCTAGTTGTGTGTGAGGGAGAAGTGTGAATTTGGTTTAGTGTGAGGACTAAAGGGAAGAGCCTTAAAAATATCATTGTTGAGGCCACCATGGAAGGCTAACGGAAATGTGTGGGAACTTGGTCTTTTCGGAGGAGAACAACAACGTGAAGACACCAGTTGTAATATCTTCTTGATTTAATATATATGAAACTATTAATTGATTTCCTACATAATGTGTCATCTCACATGTTTATGGCTTAATGCTTCTTGACTTGTTAAGTAGGTTGAATTACAAGTTGTCTATTACCATAGTTGTTGTTTGTTGTTGTTTACTTGTTTTAGGTGTTCGAAGAAGGAAACGGGAGATAGTTGGAGCGAGAAAGCATGGCCATCACCAAATGGGATAAGCGTACTAAGAGGTAGGCCCTCTTAATTGGTTCGAACCTAAGGAAATCTTCCATATAATGTCTTGTTTGTGGCTAGACCCGCTATCAGGCTAGAGTAATTGTTTGTGACCGCACCTAGAATTTTACTTCACCATAAATTGACAACTCCACTGGGGAACCAATCCTTCTATTTGTTTGCTTGGAATTTCATGGTTTTGTGTGAAATTTTCTATTTTCTCCATTTTCTTTTAGTGTTGTTTGATTTTATTTTCTTACTACTCTAGTTTTGAAATTCATAGTTGCGCCAATCAGTGCCATATGCTGAGGAACAATCGCAATGACACCCTTTTGGTGCTTGTTGTCAGTTACGAAGTTGCACTGATGCCTGTAAGTGAAGATTAGGGTTCAACCCAAATCTTGGCCAGTGTGTCTTTCTCTCTTGATTTATGCGTTGTAAGTTGTTTAGACCGTCTTCTCCCTGATTAGAAAGTTGCTTTTCATTCGGTTTATTTTCTTGTTGATTTGATTTATTTTCACTTGATTTCTTGGGTCATTGGATGGTTTGTGGCCCTAGGGCATCTACGTTGTAATCCATTCAGCTGATTGTGAACTCAGTGAGTCAAGTTGTTTGTGCATTTACTCCTTTCATTTCGTTTATGGTCCTTCTACAGCTTTGATTTCCATTACACAAGTTTTCGAAGTTTCATTTCATTGTCTAAACGTCTCTTTTCCAACATAGATCACATTGCTTGTCTTGTGGTAAAGTCATCGCACCATTATTTTGAAAGAGATTCTCTTTTCATGTTTTTAATTTTCTTGAGAATCAATTCTCCCGAAATGTTTTCATTGAAATGTTGTATGAGAAATTCATTTTGTCATTTCATGAAAAGTACAAAATTCTAGTTTGTTGCATCAATATGTTATGATAGTTAGCATCATTGAAGAATAGGATTGCATTGGCATTTGAAGAGAAAAATAATTCTCTTTACTTTTGAAAGGACTGTTGGAGTGTACCTATTAGGAAATTAGCAATTGGAATGAATTTTTCATTAGTTTAATTTCTCGAAAAGTGAAGTAGTGAAAAAGAATTTTGCTTTTGGTTGCTTGGTTGTTTGCACTTGATTTTATTTTCTACCCTCTCTAGTGTAGAAAATTCATTGAATTTAAAGGGTCTTGTCTCATTTAGCTCCATTTAGTTATTTTTGAGTCCAATTGCTAAGACCTGAAAACTAAGACATTATTCAATATAAACTTTAAAAAGAATTCAATTAACCTAATGCACATTTGAAACCTAACAATAACATCTAGAAGGTCTAGGTTGGAGACATGTTCTGGTGTCTTTAAACCTGGCAGTTGTCATTAGCTTTGGCACTAGACAACGCTAGTATGGACTTGTGCTCCCTGTATCATTGAGTATATAACGGGAGACCCCTATAGGCTACAATCCTTTATCTATAGGAAGCCAAGTTTTCCGCCTTGTAAACGTGATACATTGAACACAACATTTTGGGAGATTGCATGCTCGTACTTCTTGGTTTGCTAAGAGGTATTCTGCAGTTCATAGTTGCCTGGTAGTCCTTTTTACCTAGAGCATCTAGAGTAGTCATTGCATATTTTTGACTCATTAAACTTAAAAGATCATTTGAGTGCTTGTCCTTTTGAGCTCGTTTCCAATTGAAAGTGATAGAGTCATATTTTCTTCTTTCTCGACTCTTAAAACATGAAAGAGCACTAGTTTATTTATGTGTCTTAGAAAATACTGTTGCCCACGACCTTATAACATCTTGTTAGTCTTTTCTAGACCAAATCGTGATTTTCCCTAAAGTACATTTTAAATCCTTGAAATTTATCTCTCTTTTCCTGTTAACTAAGACAAGGTCATTGTGGCTAAACCATCTGGTTCACTAGTTCATCTTCCTCTCCTCTGTCTGAAAGATTGTCTGAGGAGCCTTTTCCTGAATTATCAGAGTCACTCGAGGACCAAGGTGTTGAAGTTGAAATTGTTCTGAGCATTCAAGCTTTGTCATCTCGTCCTCCACCTAATTCAGATACTGGGTTACCTACAGATATTGCTCTAGAATCTCTGGACAATCCCGTCTAGACTCTTGAGAGTTTGCCGATTACTGACGATCAACTTGGATTGGTTATATATCCTATGAATCATTTGTTTGACCCTGTTTTGATATCACCGCAGCGTCCATACAATCCATACGACTAGTCAGGTGTTCCTTTGGAATTATCCCCTCGTACATCTTTGGGCGTTCGTCGTCATTTGTTCCCAGCTATGGAACCTAAAGGCGATGCTCTAGTTACCTCTCTTGGCCAATAAAAGTTTCTACTCCACACACTGTCAAATAGGAATAACATCAATTTCCTCCTAAAGATTCCACCTATACTGGGAGCATTCTCATCAGTGTGTATCAGGATTTGCCACCTAATTATGTGACTTTAGCACAATTGGTCTCATGTGCACCTAGTGCCTCATCACTTTATCACAACCCTATTTTGGCATATGGCACATGTCTACTACAGGTCCATCCATTCTGAACCTGACCTCCCAATAGGAAGTTACCTCAGTCCCAGTGCAACCCACCGTTCTGAACCCTCTTGTCTCATCTATCCTAGCCACTCGTCTTGTTCAACTGATGGTCTCAAAGACTGTTACTGTCAGTTCTTCGATACCTCTAGTAAATGGACAAGCTGTGCCACCACCTAGGGGGCATAATTTGAGTGTTTCTATGATGTCAAGCACAACCAATGTGAGTAGCTCATTGGCTCACATGGTCGGGATGAACTAACCTTCTTCTGGCATTATCCAAAACCTTGCTACTCCTGCTAGATCAAGCAATGTCCAGTACCAACAGTTCCAAAATCTTATTGGTTCATCCGGGTCAAGTAATTTCTAGTATTAATAACCTTATGAGGCTCATGTTTTGTACCAAACTCCTTATGTTCCATATGGTTCTCATAGAATGGTTAATCTGCCTTACGTCCTTCAATCTGGGTAGTATGTTCAGCGTGGCCCGTCCACTTTTTAGGGTGGCAATGGCCAGATACAGTTTAGAAATTTCTAGGGAACTGTTCAAGTACCCTTGCAGCAATAAGGACAACCCCTTGCAAGAATAAGGGTAACCTTTGTTGCAGCAAAGGCCGTCCATGCAACAACAGGGGCAAATGATACTGCAACAAGGACAATTGCAACAACTGCAGGGGAAAGCCTCACAACAGTTGTAGCAAACCATGCAGCAGCAGATGCAGTATGATCCATAAACCTCCCAGCCTATGTTGTCGCAGGGCCAACCTCAGCAGCCACAGGGACAGCTTTTGCAGCCGCAAGGTCAATACTTGCAGCAGCAGAGCCAATTTGGGCAGCATCAACCCTTATATACATACCAACAAGGTCAAGTCCTGTAGTAGCAGGCCCGAAATCCTAATGTCCTAGGGAAACATGTACAAATTCGTTTCGTCCAAGGGCAGCAAGTCCAAAATCCCTATGTCCAAGGAAAACAAGTGCAATCCATATGTCCAAGGACAGCAGGCCCAAAATCCTCTTGTTTAGGGGCAGTAGGTACCAAACTGTTAGGTCCCTATAATACTAGTGATTACGCAATTACTATTCTAGTTGTATCCCTTATTAATATTTTTGTGCCCTGATTGTCCCCATATTGTTATTACTGTGCCCCGTAGAATCCCTTTATTGTTATTTTTGTGCCTTTATATTATTATTGTTAGGTCGGATGGGTTATATTATGACTCCTTAGACTATTATATATAGAAAGGAGGTTTTGTCATTTGAATCATCCAAGAATTGTTCATTTGTGTAATGTGAAGGAGGTTTCCCCCTCGAAGAGGCTTATTTCTAAGGTGTTCATCTATCTTTTCTATCTTTTTGTGAGTTGGTTTCATAACATTTGGTATCACAGCTTTGGATTCTAGGGCTTTGCTGCTCCAAATAGGTCATCGTGGCATTTTCGCTATAAACTATTTTCTGTGACATTTCAAAAGCGAAAAAAAAAAAACTCATTTTAGATGAAATCTCACTAAACCTTGGGTCCAAATTTCAGAGCTGTTCGCGCTATATTTGTAGAGATAAGATCTAAGGAAGTTGGTCTTTTTGCAGATTCCTGAATTACATTCCAAATAGGTGACCTAGGAAAATTGTCATAAATTTCTCTCTGAGCGTAGGATTGAAATTTTGTAAGAAGCTATAGAAAGAGGACGGACTATGGTTTCTTGTATATAGTTTTCAGAGCCAAAGGTCGAAACAGTGACACGTGTCACTTCATACAAGTTCTCTCTTCTGGAAAGGTCTATAATCAGGTCATCTTGGGAGATTGTGAATAAATCTTCCTTGGAGAATCCAATTGGGATCAGACTGGTGGGATTGGAAAGAGGACACAGAGAGCTACTATAGGTTGCAATTTCAGAACTGGATGATTCAAAATTATAGAGATACATTAGATTCAATATCAAGCTCCTACAAAGTGAAAAAAAGTGTGTAGTTTTTTTCTTAATTTTTGCATAAGCTTGGTTTGAAAAATTAGTTTGAAGGAATTCAAAGGGCATAGTAAAACATTATTATTGGTAATTTATGCCTGAGGAAAGAAAATGCAAACACCTAGTAAGAAACCTGAAAGGTATAGCATGATTCATGAAGAAGAGGAAGAAATGCAACATGATATATCAAAATTACGAGACCAAGTGCAACAAGTATCACTTGCACAAAAAGTAACAAAATCTAAGATGGATGGTTTAAAGAAAGATGTAGAAGCTAAGTTGGATGGTTTAAGGAAAGGTGTAGAAGCTAAGATGGATTGTATAAAGAAAGACGTGGAAGCTAAGATGGATGGCATGGAAGCTAAGATGAATGGCATGGATGCTAAAATGGATGGCATGGATGATAAGATGGAAGAATTGAAGATAAATATGAATAATTTGCTACAAGAAATGGTCACTAATGGTGAAAGGGTAGTAAAGGAAACTCATTATGAGGATACAAAAAGAAATACTTTTTTTTAGCCAATTGATAAGTCTCAAACAAAAGGGTTCAATAATGGAGCACATTGAGGAGTTCCAAAAATTGAACATAAGGGTAAAAAAAATTCTAGAGGAGCATAGGATTGAGGTGTTCATAGGAACTTTAAAGGATAATATCCAACATGATGTTCACCTTTGGGAACCTGATTCATTAGAGAAGGCATTCAGGTTAGAAAGAAAAATCGAAAGCAAAATTATGGCAACCAGGAAGCATACCACTCACAACTATAAAGATGGAAGTGTTGTTGCCCCTAGCCTTCCGTAACCTATAAGGTTGACACCACAAAAAATGGAAGAAAAAAGAGCAAAAGGGCTTTGTTATAGTTGCGATAGCAAATACACTAAAGGTCATAAGTGTGCTGAGAAGAAATTATTCTACATAGATTGTGAAGAGGAAGAAGAAAAGGAGCAAGAAAGGTCGAAAGAAGAGGATATACTCCATGAACAAAGCCTAGATGAAGAACAAATGAATCCGACCATATCTTGTATGCATTGGTGGGAATTACCACTCCTCAAACCATCAAAGATAGAAGGACAAATCAAGAAGAAAAAGGTAATGTGTTGATTGATTCAGGAAGCACCCATAATTTTATTCATTGTAAGATAGCAAAAGAATTGAATTGCTTCCTATATCTAGCACCAAAGTGTCAAGTGATGGTTGCAAATGGAGGAATGATGAATTTCTCTGGAAAGTTCCATGATATCAAGCTATCCATGGGAGAATATGTATTGACTATCCCAATGCTTTCCATTCCAATGGGAGGTGATGATGTTGTACTAGGAGTCCAATGGCTACAATCCTTGGGTACAATAGCTTTTAAAATTCAAGAACTTTTCATGAAATTTTCTACAGAAGGAAAGGAAGTTGAATTAAGGGGTATTACATGGAAATCAGGAAATATAATCAGCTCTAATGGTATACCAAAGCTTCTAAAAAAGGAACAAAGAGGTGTAATTGCACAATTATGTTCACTAGATGTTTCCACATCGAAATCATCTATTTCTCCATATCTCCAAAAAGTCTTGCACAATCATTCCCAGGTATTTGAGACTCCCAAAGGTCTCCCAGCTATTCATGATCATGATCATGCTATTCATTTGATTCCAGGAAGTGTTCCTCCAAACATCGGGCCGTACATATATCCCTATACCCAAAAGAGTGAAATTGAACGTATGGTTGTAGAAATGCTAGAGATTGGTATAATTCAACCTAGTAAAAGTTCTTTCTCTACTCTAGTAATATTGGTGCAGAAGAAGGATGGATCATGGTGCATGTGTCCAGATCATAGGGAGCTCAACAAGCTCACTATTAAAGATAAGTTTCCCATTCTTGTCATTGATGAATTGCATGGATACTTCACCAAGTTGGATCTTGGTTCAGGATATCATCAAATTAGAATGATGGCTGAAGACATTCTGAAAATAGCATTTAGAACTCATGAGGGTCATTATGAATTTTTGGTCATGCCTTTTGGCCTTAAAAATGCACCTTCTACATTTCAAGGTTTGATGAATTCCATTTTCAAACCCTTCCTTAGAAAAATTGTGTTAGTATTTTTATGATATATAATCTACAACAAGTCTTGGAAGGACATGGTGACATGTTGATAGGTGCTGAACAACTATTGGGAAGGAGAAACATTAGTATGTAAAAGAGCCAAATTTTCTGTTGGAGTAATAAGAGGGTGGAATATCTGGTCATATTGTATTTCATGAAAGGAGTTTTAAGGTAGACCCTAGCAAAAATTCAAAGCCATTAAGGAATGGAAAATCCCCACATCCATAAAGCATCTGCGAGGATTTCTCGGGTTGACAGGGTATTATCGCAAGCTTTCTAAAAATTATGGGAGAATAGCGGCACCTCTAACAACATTATTGAAGAAGGATGCATTTTCATGGACTCCAGAAGCAACAAAGGCCTTCGAATATCTTAAAGAGGAAATGTGCCAAGCACCGGTCTTAACTACACGGGACTTCACAAAAACCTTTATTGTGGAATGTGATGCTTCAGGAAATGGAGTTGGTGGTATTTTAATGCAAGGTGAAAGACCCATTTCTTTTGAAAGCCCTCCAATCAAAGTAAAGTTTTTACACAAATCTATTTATGAGAAGGAAAGGTTGGAAATACTACATGCGCTTAAGAAATGGCGACCCTACCTAATGGGAAGACAGTTCAAGGTAAAAACAGACCATGATAGCCTTAAATACTTTTTAGAACAAAGAATATCCTCTGAAGAAAAACAAAAGTGGGTCACAAAGATGTTGGGTTATGACTTTGAAATCATCTACAAAAAAGGGAAGCAAAATGTGGTGGTAGATGCACTCTCAAAAAAGGATGAGGATGTGGAAGAAATGTTGTGTGCCATTTATATTATCCAACTAGATTGGATAAATGAAGCAAGGGAAGAATGGAAGAATGATGAAGAAGTGTGGGCACTTATTCGAAAGTTACAACAAGATTCCAGTACATCTGATACATTTAGCTAGCAGGCAAAATGATTCGTTATGGTACAATATCAACTTAATACTCATAATTAATCCAAACTCAAACAAAATAATTCTATGGAATTGCAACACTTCTCCCTTAGGAGGGCAAAATCAAGATTTTAAAAACTTACCAAGGTAGAAGGAATTTTTTGGGATGGCCTTAAATCAGATATTCAAAAGTTTGTGGCGGAATGTTTGGTTTGCCAACAAAATAAAGTTGAACAATTAAGACACCGGGTCTATTACAACCTTTATCCATTCCAAGCCAACGTTGGGAGGAGGTTTCAATGGATTTTATCACAGGTTTACCCAAGTCTGAGGGAAAGAGTGTCATCATGGTGGTATTGATAGACTTACAAAGTATGCACACTTTTGTGCATTATCACATCCATTTAAAGCCAATATATTTTCTACTGCATTTAGGGAAACAATTCAAAAGCTACATGGAAACCCAAAGATTATTGTAAGTGAGATAGTAAACAAATGTTTCGAAGGATATCTTTGTTGCTTTGTCTCTGATAAGTAGACACAATCGGTCAAATGGTTGCCTCTGGTTGAGTGGTGGTATAACACCTCCTTCCATACAACAACAAAAATGACCCCATTTAAGGCACTTTATGGATATCAACCACCATCCATCACATCATATTTAAGAGAAAATTCTAAGGTTCAAGCAGTGGAACATCACATCGAGCATCAACAACAAGTCCTCCAACTCTTAAAGGATAACCTCATGTTGGTGCAAAATATAATGAAACAATAGGCAGATCAACATCGCGGCGAAAGAAGTTTTGATTTATGTGATTGGGTATTCCTATAGCTACAACCATATAAACAAATCTCCCTAAAGCAAGCTAAGAATGATAATAAATTATCACCAAAGTATTATGGCTCGTACAAGGTGTTTCAAAAGATTGGTACTATGGCATACAAATTGGAGCTTCCTACAACTTCTCGAGTGCACCCAATTTTCCATGTTTCATGTTTAAATAAGGTTATAGTTTCAAGCTCCCAGTTCAAACAATATTGCCATAACTTGATGAGGAAGGAAAAATTATATTGGAACCAGAAGCAGTCACAGAAATAAGAACTTGATAGCTATGAAATCGATCAATTTCGGAGTATCTGATCAAGTGAAAGAACTTATCCGTTGAAGATTCCACATGGGAGGATGGTAATTTTATACAGAAGCTTCCATAACTACTCAAGCGTTGAGGACAACACTATTTTGAAGGAGAGGGGCATGTTAGGTCCCTATAATACTAGTGATTACCCCATTACTATTGTAGTTGTATCCCTTATTAATATTGTTGTGCCCCTATTGTCCCCATATTGTTATTATT
>APFE031640174.1:59216-83986 GCA_000404065.3 Pinus taeda | reverse complement strand
TCATAGTGATTTATGTGGTCCACTTCCAGTTGTTTCATTCTCTGGATACAAGTATTTATTAACTTTCATTGATGATTTCTCCAGACGCACTTGGGTACACTTCTTAAAGCTCAAGAGTGAAGTATTTAACATGTTCTTGGCCTTTAAGGCCTTTGTTGAAAAACAATCTAGACATCAAATTCTTAAGCTAAGATCTGATAATGGTAGAGAATATGTTAACAACAAATTCATCAACTTTTGCACTGAGAATGGAATTCAAAAGCAACATACTATTCCATATACTCCACAAAAAAATGGTGTAGCTGAAAGGAAGAATCACACCATAAAGGAAATGGATAATTGTATTCTTCAATCTAAAGGACTTCGTCTTAAATTTTTGGCAGAAGCAATTAACTGTGCAAATTACATAGTAAATCACACTCCTACTAAGCTTTTAAAGAAGATCACTCTAGAAGTAGCATGGAGCTCAATTAGACTAGATGTAAGTCACTTTCGCATTTTTGGAAGTGAAGCATGGGCCCATATTCTGGATGAAAAACATAAAGCTTTAGAACCTAAGAGTGAAAATGTATTTTTGTTGGATATTCTGAAGATGTCAAAGGATATAGACTTATTCCATTTAAGTCCAAAAATGTTATCATTAGAGGAGATGTACAAACTTTGCTAAAAATATATCGGCCTATGAGCCTAGTTTGGCAGATGTGCCACCTCTCTCTATCCCTTCTACTTCTGAAAATATTTCTTCTTCAGATGATGACAGTGAGGAAGAAAATCCTCCCCCACCTTCTTAAGATCCTCCTTTAGCTCCTCAGCTTCCAAAATGGATCCATGCTACTTGAGATGCAACAGGTGCTCTTGCCAGTGATCCTACAGATTAGTGATGTACGCATTCTCAGTTCGATAGATCCTCTTCTTTGCTGGCTCAAGCTTCAGCAAACTATGATCATGACACCTTTGTAGAAGCTTCAGGCTATCCAGATTGGGAAGCAACTATGAATGAAGAATATTGTTCATTATTTGCAAATGATACATGGGATTTTGTTCCTCTTCCAAAGGGAAGAAAACTTGTTAGATGCAAATAGGTTTATAGAACCAAGTATGGACCAGATGGAAAAGTTCATAAGCATAAAGCTTGTCTTGTTGCTAAGGGTTTTTCACAAGTTGAAGGAATTGACTATACTAAAACCTTCTCCCTTGTTGCCAAAATGAACTCTATCTGCCTTGTTCTTTCTGTTGCTGCCTCTTTCAAATGGGAAGTCCATCAGATGGATGTTAAATCTTTGTTCTTACATGGGGACTCGCATGAAGAAATCTATATGGAACAACCTACTGGCTTTATGAAAATAGACTCCAACCTTGTATGTCAGCTTAAGAAATCCCCATATGGTCTCAAGCAAGCCCCTTAGGCTTGGTATGCCAAAATGGATAGATTTCTTTTAGAAACTGACATTTCTAGGTGTCATTATGACAATACTGTCCACACCAAGAAAGTGGGCAAGTCTCTTATCATTCTTGTTCTTTATGTTCATGATATTATCCTTAATAGTAGTGATCCCAACCTTATAAACCATGTGAAGTCCAACCTTAAAAGTAAGTTTGAAATGAAAGACTTAGGACACTCACATTATTTTCTTGGTCTTCAAGTCTTGCAATCTAAGGAAGGTATTCCCCTTTCCTAGTCCAAGTATGCCTGTGATATTCTACACCACTTTCACATGGAAGACTATAAGTTAGCCCCTTCTCCCATTCATTCTAGAGTGAAACTTTCAGTCACTTGTATTTCCCCTAAAGTTGATGCTACCTTATATCGTCAACTTGTAGGAAAACTTTTGTATCTGACCCAAACTCGTCCTAAATTTTCCTTTGTTGTTGGCTTCATTGCTCAGTGTATGCAAAAAAAACATGAAAGTCCTTGGAAAGTAGCTAAAAGAATAGTTCGTTATGTTCAAGGTACAGTTCAGTTTGGGATTCATTACAGTACATAAGCATCTCATCTATTGGTTGGTTTCATTGACTCTGATTGGGCTAGTGACCCTAATGATCAGAAGTCTACTACAAGTTATGTGTTCACTCTCGGTTCTGGACCTATTACATGGGCTTGTAAGAAACAAAGTGTCATTTCCCTTTCTTCAATAGAAGAAGACTATCATGGTTCCATAGAAGCTAGTAAGGAAGCCTTGTGACTTCATCAGATCCTATCAGAGTTTGGTTTTCAATAGCAGCATCTGACTACAATTTGGTGTGAAAATAAAAGTGCCATTAACATATGCAAAGATCCAATCCAACATCGGTGCAAAAAACACATTGAACTACACATTCACTTCATCAAAAATCTCATTCATGACCATGTTCTTGAAGTGAAATATCGTTCAACCGATGATCAAGTTGCAAACATATTTACAAAGGCTCTCACAGAGGCAAAGTTTACTAAACTTTGATTTATGATTGGAGTTTAGGAAGTTGTCACTAAGGGGGGATAGGCTCTAATGCCTCCTTCATTCTCCTATTGTGTCATATTTGTACATCCTTCAATCCTATCCCAAGTTGTTCTTAAGGCAGGATGTTAGGATATTCCGACACATAGGAAATAGTTAAGTATAACTTGGTCTAGTGTAGAGTTAGTAAAAGTTTGTTTCTTTATGTACAATTGTAACTTACATTTTGATGGTAACAATATGTTCTAGACATGAATTGATTTGACAGTTCATTCTCTCCTCGTATTACTGACACTTTATCCATGGATCAACACTCAATTGGTCCATGATCTCTATTTAAAGAGCATGGAGGGTCATTTGTGGGGTAAATTTTATTTCTTTTAGTAATAAATTGCCTTAAGTGGACGTGTTGGCTCACGCTGTGGACTTTTTCCCTCTTTGATGGTTTTAACCATGTCAAGAATACTGGTGTATTGATCTGTGATCTATTTGTGAGTGGTTTCATTTGGTGTTCTATCTGAGGAACTTACCCTGTAAATTCCTACAAAAGATATCGAGTGGCACATTTATCAGACTCGTTAAATATTAAATGACATTGGATTCGTCACCATGACGAACGTGAGTTTCTCCTTCCTAAGGCTCATTAAACTTGCTAGTTCGAATTCCTCCGAAGGATGAACTTACAGTGCAAAAATATTCTATTCCCTTCAAGCTTGCTATTAAAAAATAATTGGGGTACCTTCCAGGGATGGTGGGGGGAAATTTGGAAATCTAATTAGTAGTGTCGGTAGCTCACTCTTGAACATGACACTTTCTGCTTCATGTTGGGATGGGATATCCTCCTTTTTATCGTTGACCTTCCTAGGTTGGGCCATTCATTTTTGCCTTCCATTTGATCTCTACCAAATCATCATGACCACTGATCCTATGGATCCAAAAACAACCAAACTTCTAGTCGTGTCGCCGATATGTTCAAGAGTTTTCTTTCTGCAGTTACACTTACCCCTGATTCTCTATATCATCCAAAATCATTTTGCATCATTTGTCTCATGTCAATGATGTGGCATACATCATGGACTTCCTTCGACATGGTCACTTCATGTCGACTTTAGCTCATTATCTAGGAAGTCATCCGAGAGACTCCTTTCTAGTACCTTATAGCTTGCATGCCCTAATGGCAAGTTCCTCGCACTCGATGACAAGTTTACATGATTGGCTTTTGATTGCGTTTTTTCACAGGTGTTCGACTATAATTCCTTTATTCACATTCCGTGAATTGTGCTGATAGTAGAGGAACATTTTCATTATTGGTGGTTTCTCTCGCACTTGTTAACAATTTACATCATCGAGTTGTAATCAAGCAATTTTCTAGCATGTTTGACATCAACACAACTATTAACATGTTAGAATTTGTACTTTTATCGAGTCATGTTGGAGCGCAAGACCCTGGGCTCAAATTACAAAAGTCCAGGCTTCAAGGTAGTGTGACATGATTATGTTGATATAAATGTCTCTCTCAGATGGATGGTTGCAACCATACCATGAGTTTTCATATGTGATCCTTCTCATTATTGAATGGTTACGACCATACCATGGTTTCGATATGATCCTCTTTATCATATGGTTGTGCCCATGCCTGGATCCATTTACATGATCATTCTTTAGATGGTTGCATCCATACCACGATTCATGTATAATTTGACAGATTTTTCAGTTATGTATATGTATTTTTACTTTCTTGCAGGTTTTCCAACAATGAACTCTAGTTCCCCACACTGATTCATAAAGAATTTCATCCCTCACTCTAGTTCAGCCTTCACGCTTTAGGGGGCATCTATTAAACAACATTTTATCACTATCTCTATTCTATGATCCTGGAGGACCTCTACAGTGAACCCTACATGCTTCCCCTTCATGAAGAAACTCCCATTGTGTTCCTCTTCATGAGCATAACAATTCCGTTTTGCATCATTTCCCAAAAATCCTCTGTTTTTCCCAGTTTAGAAGCTAGCACTAATGAACCTTTTTCTCCTTGCATCGGAGTGACTGAACCTTGTTCCAATCGTGTCGATCCTCTTTTGGAAAGTTTTTTAAATAAGGAAACGAAGCTTCCAACCCTAGAAGCTTTGTAATGGTAATCTGGTAAATGTTTGGGCCAGATGGAGTCAAGGATGTCATTTTGGGCTCCTTTCCCCTATAAGGATGGAACTACCTCAAGAAATAGACCTTCTCCCATGAGAAGAGGAACCATCTCCCATCCATTCATGCTAGATAAACCTCCCTTTTTCCCAAGCAGAAGCTAGTGTTAATGTTGGTGTGCTAGTGCTAATTAAGTTTGGAGTGGTCAACAAGTTATTCATAGTTGCAACGCTCTAGTTGTGTGTGGGGGAGAAGTGTGAATTTGGTCTAGCGTGAAGACTAGAGGGAAGATACTTAAAATTATCGTTGTTGAGGCCACCATGGAATGCTAACAGAAGTTCGTGGGAACTTGGTTTTGTCAGAAGAGAACAACAATGTCAAGACAATGGTTGTAATCTCTTCTTGATTTAATATATATGCAACTATCGATTGATTTTCTACATAATTTGTCATCTGACTTGTTTATGTCTTAATGCTTCTTGACTTGTTAAGTAGGTTGAATTATAATTTTTCTATTACCACGATTGTTGTTTTTTGTTGTTTACTTGTTTCAGGATTTTTGAAGAAGGAAATGGGAGATAGCTAGAGTGAGCAAGCAAGGCCATCACAAAAGGGGATAAGCGTACTAAGAGGTAGGCCCTCTTAATTGGCTCTATCATAAGGAAATCTTCCATAGAATGGCTTCTTTGTGGCTAGACCCACTATCAGGCTAGAGGAATTGTTTGTGTCTGCACTTAGAATTTTACATCACCACATGCACCAAAGAGATGTGAAATCCCTCTCCAGTTCGATAAGATAGCCTAGATGTTCTATCTTTCATGTTTATTATTATTCCGGTTTACTTTATTGGCTTCCCTATGTATTTATCTACTTCAGACCATGTTTTCCTGATATACCATGGATCAAATTTATGGTTCATGTGCTTCCTCCTACAACAAAGATCAGATTCAGTGGTGGTTGCAACTATTTTCTTTCACTTCATCTTTAATTATTATACTCGAGACGATTGTCTCTACACTCTTCCCATGCATTTTCGATCACATGGTTCTCTTCCTCCCTATATTTTGTTGGCATTATGAATTATGTGTTTTCCTTAATGGAAACCTACTTGATGTCTTGTCCTTTTCTAGCAAACTACTTGTTGAATAAGTAAACAAGATGTGTCTACCTATGACAGAGAAAATAATCAAAGGCATAATAGTTCAACGGTAGAGGAATGACAAAGTTAAAATTTCAAGAAGTGTACGTGGGTTCTATTAAGGAAGGTCGTGTACACATGTAGGTATGAATAAGCAAAGGCACGTACAATTTTGTTGCACCATTGTATTCGAAAAACCAAGGGTCCTTACCATGGTATTTCCCTGTGATATTGAGCCCAATAATGGATGTTTTGATCTTGTCTAAGAAAACCATTAGCTGGAGTATGGTTTTAACCTGTGGTACTGGATAAGGGCTAAGCTATATAAAGATATGAAGATCAAAGTGACATGGTGTGCAAGTGATGAATGTTTCATGGATAAGTAGATTTGAACAAAATATACATGTAATGGGTTGTTAATGTTTTTCTTGATCTAAAACTAAGTATTCACCCAAGAATATTATGATGGATCATATCCAATAGATCTGAGATGACAATCTTGATTATGAGGTGACTTGATTTGTGTCTTGACATGTAATTTTTTTGTGTATGTTGAGATCTAGGTATGTCTGGAGTTCTATGTTGGAGTGAAGGTTTGATTCTAAAATTGCATATCTATACATGAGTTTTATATCCTACAAGTTGTGTACACATGTGGGGTATGATACTGGTAAGTCACGTATACACAAGTTTTTCTCTTGAAAAGCACGTATACATACAAATATTCTTTGAGGAAAGCACATACAGAAAGTAGTTTTTTATGTAAAGGATGTCTGATCAATTTAATGAGTCTTAATGTGTTTCTATTACTTGTTAATGAAATCTTCTTGATGATCTAGCCTCAAACAATGATGTTTTGATTAAGGATTGATTGATTGAAGTATGTTGAAGGTACTTGTTGTTTGTGATTAAAGTTCAGTAAAGGTTCTATTATTTTTTTAGAATGATGTAGTAGATCTGAGTATGATTCGATATATATTTTAGAGTGTCAAGGGTTCAGTTTTCATAATTTAGTGGCTTAAGATCTGTATGTTGGTATGCTTCATGGAAAGTGCATACACACACAGGTTTTCTATTGTAAATAAGCTTATATATTTTGATATATGATTGATCATGGTTTGAAGTAACAGAATCTGGTTTTCGTGATGTGCAATATGTTGATTGGTATTAAGGTTACAATGATCTGACTGTTCTAGTTGTTTAAGTTGATTTATTTGGGTTTCAGTTGATTGGGTGTGTTTTCATTGATTAGGTGATTGGGTTGATTTAGTTGAGTTAGAGATGATGATTGAGTTATAGTAGTAAGTTTCAATTTTTATGACTGGTTTTGGGCTTAAATGTTGGTAGTGGGTCCAGTCTGAAAATTTGACGAAATGTGACCTAAAGTTGTGATGTATTACACTAGGTGGATACAATATGAAAATTTATGAAACATGGTCCCCGAAGGTGTTGAAGGTTGCAGCCTTCAATGAGGGAGTTGAAGCTTCCTTCCAATAGTAGCTGGTAAATCAGATCAGGGGGTTGGAATTCCCTTCTGGTGGATGTTGGTAAACGAGATCAAGTGGTTGGTGCTCCCTTCCAATGGGTGCTAGAGAAAGAGTGAAGTTTGTAACCTTTTTTGGGTGGGTTCTTGCATGCTGGTATGATTTTGTGCTAGTACAAGATTGTAAGAAGTTTTTATTTATATTAAAAATAAGACAAAGATGACAGTAATGGTAATTTTTTAGCACATTGGGTTTCCACCTTAAATCTTGGTGTTCATGTGTGTTTCTTATGTGTTGGCTTATTTTATTCTTATTGCACATAATTACTATATGTTTAATGTTTAATGAAGTACTGACACACTAAATTAGGATAAACATGAGATGAATTAATTGAAAAAGTAAGTTTATTGGATGTACGGTAGTTCAGTGAAAATAGTAATGTACATACGTGGGTTGCCTTCAATAAAGTCACGTAGAGAAATCTGGATATGAAATTGATAAGTTTAATGATTTGAAAATAATGATTCCCCCCCCGTCAGTATTTTTCCCAACAATTGGTATCAAATTTGGTCCTTCAGAATAAGCTTATTCATTTGATGAAGATCCGTAAAGATGATGGGAAAGAAGAAGTTTGCTCGAAGAATGGATTTAGAAAACTTTTACAGTGATATATCAGATATAGTGATAGTTATAGATGCCAACAAATATTTTAGTTCCTTATAATACTTGCGATTCCCCCCATTAATAGTGTCATTGTCGCCCTTATTGTTATTATTTTTCTCCTATTGTCCCCATATTGTTATTATTGTGCCCCATATAAGCCCACTATTGTTATTTTTGTGCCCTTATATTATTAGTGTTATGCTGGATTTGATTATATTGTGGCCCATTTGACTCCTATATATAGAAAGGAGGTTTTGTCATTTGTATCATCCAAGAATTGTTCATTTGTGTAATGTAAAGGAGGTTTTCCCCTCAAAGAGGTTGATTTTGAAGTTGTTGATCTATATTTTCTATATTTTTGTGAGCTGGTTTGATAACATTTGGTATCAGAGATTTGGATTCTAGTGTTTTGTTACTCCAAAACAGGTCATCGTGGAATTTTGGCTATCACCTTTTTTCTGCAATGTTTCAAAAGCTAAAAAAAGAAACCATTTGACGTGAAATATCGATGATCCTTGGGTCCGAATTTCAAATCTTGTCTCACTTTATTTTCAGATATATGATCCAAGGAACTTAGGATTTTTGCAAGCTCTCGAATTACATCCCAAATAGGTGACCTTGGGAAAATCATCATAACTCTCTTTGAGTATCAGATTGAAATTTCATAAAAATTTATAGAAAGAGGATAGATTGTAGTTCCTGTGCATCATTTTAAGATCCTAAGTTTGAAACAGTGACACGTGGGACTTTGTACAAGTTCTCTCTACTAAAAAAGTGTATAATCATGTCATCTTAGGATATTGTGCATAACGATTTCTTGGAGAATCCAATTTCTATTGGATTGTTAGCGTTGGAAAGAAAACTAATAGGGCTACCATATTTTGTAATTTCAAACCTTGGAGATTCGAAATTTTGGACATACATCAGATTCAATATCCAACTCCTACAAAGTGAAAAAAGGTGTGTAGTTTTTTAAAACTTTTGCGTAAGTTTGGTTTGAAAAATTAGTTTGAAGGAATTGAAAGGGCATAGTGAAGAATAATTATCATTAATTGATGCCTTGAAGAAAGAAAATGGAAACACCTAGTAAGAAACTTGAAATCTCTAGCATGATTGATGAAGAAAAGGAAGAAATGCAACATGATATATCAAAATTATGAGACCAAGTGCAACAAATTTCACTCTCACAAAAGGTAACATAAGCTAAGATGGATGGTTTAAAGAAACATTTGGAAGATAAGATGTATGGTTTAAAGAAAGAAATGGAAGCTAATATCGGAAGTATGAAAGACAACATTGAATATTGGAAGAAGGACATGGAAGGTTGGAAGGAAGGTTTGACAAAGTTGCTACAAGAAAGGCTTCTTAATGGCAAAAAGGTAGTAGAGAAAAATCAGAATGAGAACAAAACAAATTTTAATCATGATTCAAAGAATGAAAACACTGAATATTTGAAGAAAGATGTGGGAGGTTTGAAAGAAGGTTTGACAAAGTTGCTACAAGAAAGGCTTCCTAATGGCGAAAATGTAGTAGAGAAAACTCATGATGAGAACAAAATAAACGTTAATCATGGTTTCATAGACTGTAATGTTGGAATAAAGACCCACCACATTCCAAAGACTAATATAAAGAAGTTTTATGGCAAGGAGCCCGTAACATGGATACTACAAATGGAACAATATTTCAATCTCCATAATGTGAAAAACACACAAAAGGTACACATTGCAACTTTATATTTGGAACCCAATCAGTTTGTATGGTATCGATGGCTTTGCTCCCGTAAACAAATTGTCACGTGGTCAATTTTTATGGAAGAAATGATAGCACATTATGAGGATATAAAGAGAAACACCTTCTTTAGCTAATTGTTAACTTTCAAACAAAAGGGTCCAATGGTGGAACATATTGAGGACTCCAAAAAATTGAATTTAAGGGTAAAAGATATCCTAGAGGAGCATAGTATTGATGTTCTCATCGGGAGTTTAAAGGATAGCATCCAACATGAGGTTCACATTCGGGAATCTTATTAATTTGAGAAGGCATTCAGGTTGGCAAGAAAAATTGAAAGAAAAATTATTGCAACAATGAAGCCTACCAATCACAACTATAAAGATGGAAATGTTGTTTCCCCTAGCCTTCCACAACCTACAAGGTTGGCACCACAATAATTGGAAGAAAAAAGAGAAAAAGGGCTTTGTTAAAGTTGATAGAAAATACACTAAAGGTCATAAGTGTGCTGAGAATAAATTATTTTACATAGATTGTGAGGAGGAAGAAGAAAAGGAACAAGAAACATCAAAAGAAGAGGATACACACTAGGAATGAACCCTAGGGAAAGATGAAATGAATCCGACCATGTATTGTAATGCATTGGCTAGAATAACCACTCCTTAAACTATCAATATAGAAGGACATATCAAGAAGAAAATGGTAATAGTGTTGATTGATTTAGGCAGTACCCATAATTTTATTCATTATAAGATAGCGAAGGAATCTAATTGATTCTTGCATCCAGCACCAAAGTGTCAAGTGATTATCTGAATTGAAACTACTTGAAAAAGGTTTGCAAGGTATTCAATTCAGTATTAAACATGTTTAAAACATTCCCATGTCTTGCAGTAAAGAAACAAATGAAGTTTTCAGCTGTTCATGATCCATTCAAGCATAGCAAAAATATTTCATTTTACTGTTTAACACATCAAAGTGAATTTGTTTTGCAAAATAAATCAACCACAGATGCAAAAGAAGTTGATGAAGCATTTCACCCCTCCTGGGCTATGTCTGCTGGGTCCAAGGCTCCCAAATGGGTCAGCCCTCATTTTGATTAAATGCTCAAAATGAAATTACAGCTGAATAGAAGTCTCTACAGGTAAAATAGACTGCAAAATTGGATTCATAACACATGAATCCTTCAGGATTGACTGCTGGTTCACCTCCAATGGATACCTGCAACCTGAAACAGTTCTCACAATACTGGGCCCTAGTGGCTCCTAGAACTTCCACGGCTCCAAAACCTGTGTAAATGACCTCTGATGGCTGAAAGACCTATGCCAATGGCTTCAGCATGTCCAAAATACCCAAAATCAAAAAACAATTCGTTCAAAATCACCTTTCCTAGCCAAAGTTATGGCCATTTAATGAAAATTGCCAGTTTCCCCATAATGACTCCAGCTAACTTTAGTGGAGCTCCGCCAAATCTGGACGCCCGCCAAATTTGGCGCCACTGCCAAAAGTCCCACCAATCATGCCTTAACTGCTGGCTGAAACTGCGCATGTGAACGGGTTGCAGTTAACATCGGATTCTGTTCCTGGTTATGTGCTGGCCCCTGGTTCACGGGGCGTGGTCATATGGTAAGGGAGGGGCTGGCCCCCAAAATATTCCCGCCATGCACTATTTAAAATTTAAATAAAACATTTTCCATTCAGATTTTAAATCTGCCTCCCATGGCCTAATGGTAAGGCTTGTGCTTTGCAGGATGGAAGTCGTGGGTTCAAACCATGAATGACCCAAAGAAAATTTTAACATACGACCAAATATGCTTACATCAGCCGATGTCACCCTGGGCCACATGGCGGACTTTGGGCCTGCCACGTGGAAACTTCTGATTGGTTCTTCAAATGGAATATTCCTTAGAATATTCTAAAGAATATTCTCGGAATATTCTTTTTTTAATTTTTTTTGAAAATTCAAAAATTAAGGGTCATTAGGCGATTTTGTTTTTGCCATAACTTTCACATGCGGCGACCATTTTTCGAATTGTTTGTGGCGCCGGAATTGGGAGGACGAGCTCTATCCATTCGTTCAGGTTTGAACCAATTTTGAGTACTTTCAATTTTGAGCATTTTTCAACACTTGGGCCATGAGCCCCTGATCACGCCTCCCCATTGGGAAGCTTTTGGACCCCAAAAGCCTTCAACTACCTGTTAAAGAGGTGAGGGTACAGTGCCCTCACTCTGTCCACCTCCATCCACTTTGCCTTGTTCGGTTTGCTGCCTTTGAGACCAACTCGAACATAATCTACATTGCCCCTCCTTGAAGTGCGTGTCCTTTTGTCAAGGATTGTATCTTCTTTCAGCTCATCTAAATATTTTGGCGAGAAATATTCTATAGATGGCAGCTGAACATTGCTTTCATGATCAGCGATCCAAGGAGGTTCATACAAACGAAAGTTCTCCACATTAACAACATAATACATTTGCATGTAGGAAGGAAAATCTAATTAAAAAGCATTATTTCCAACCTTCTTGAGGATTTTGAATGGACCATAACGAATAGGCTTCAGCTTTTTACCTTCTCCTTGCATCCTTTCCTTACTGATGTACAACCATACCTCATCCCCTTCTTGAAACTTGTGATCGACTCTATGCTTGTCGTGTCTTTCCTTGTACTTGCCTTGACTTTTCTCAAGCTATTCTTGAATTCGCTGATGTATTTTCTGAATTCTTTCGATGAATGAACGAGCTTTGTCAACATCACTAGGTCCCTCAATGGCGACATCTTTCTCAAGAATGAAATCAAGAGGCGATTTTGGCAAGTAACCAAAACAAGCTTCAAACGGTGAGGTGTTTGTGGAAGAGTGCTTGGCACGGTTGTAAGCATGTTGTATGTAATGCAAATGTTCATCCCAACGCTTGGGATGCTTGCCACAATATCCTCTCAAGAGGTGCACAATGGTTCTATTCACAACTTCAGTTTGTCCCTCTATTTGCGGATGGAAAGCCATACTTTTCTTCAACTTTGTGTCCATCATCTCCCATAGGTTGGACCAAAAATTCCCCACAAATCTGGAATCCCTGTCACTAATAATGGAAGTAGGCAAACCAAATTGAATCCATACATGATGAAAAAATAATTCAGCAGTACAGTTTTCTTACAAGGCATAAGTATACACATTTTGCTGAAACGATCAACTACTACATATAAATAATCATGCTACTTTCTAGATTTTGGCAAACCTCCTACAAAATCCATAGAGATGCTCTCCCATGGTCTAGAAGGTGCCGGCAAAGGAGTATACAAGCCAAGCTTCCTATTACTAGGCTTGCCGGTAGCACATAACAAACAACCTCTTATGAACCTTGAAACAAAATCTACCATGCGAGGCCAATAGAAATACCTCTGTAGATGTGCAACTATTTTTCTTACACCAAAATGGCCAGCAATAAGAGAAGAATGAGCTTCTCTTTCAAAGATTCAAAAGAGTTTTGCTGCTTGCCTCCCCATTGGAAAGCACGCTTCACACTTGTCACTGCATGCATAGGAGCTGCTATAGAAGAGAAGTTAGAGATGAACTTCCTCCAATATTGAGCTGCACCCAAAAAACTTCTTACCTCTGTTATGGATTTGGGAGTAGGCCCCCTTCACAATAGCCTCAATCTTAGCAGGATCAATCCTCAAAGCACCTCCTCCTACTATGTGTCCCAAATAAACTAAAGAAGTCTTTCCAAATTCACACTTTGACATTTGAAGAATTAACTGATTCTTCTTCAAAACATCAAGTTCTTTGCTAACATGCATGATTAAAACAAAGTAATCAACCCTTCAAGTTAATCACACATACATGTTTAAAATACAAGGAAATCATCATGATCCCTATGCTCATGCATATCATTCTCATGCATGCAGTTCGTCTTTCAACTTTCTCTTAAGTACAATCAAAAGTACAATATCCTTGATCACATGTACATGTACTGTCCAAGCTGAAATGAATATAACTTTTGCTGTGATAGAGTGAGTCTCATACTCATATTTTACCTTCCTGGCGAGATTTTTGCAACAACATAACAAAAACATGCATACATCCAAAGTTTGTATGTACAAAAATGAGTATGTGTTACTGTATCAAGAAGTTCATCCACTTCTTACCAAGCCACTTCAATGGCGATTTTTGTTGCAGCAGCAGTTCTTCATGTGAATCTTCCACATCGACAATGGAATCCATAGATCCACTTGCGCCAATGTTTTTGTCCTCAAGTTGCATGTGCTTTGGACGACTTGTTGGATGCAAGGTCCAACAATGAGAAACATGATGTCCCTTCTTTTGACAAAATTTGCAACTTTCAAGCACTTTCTGAGAAATTTTTCTTTGCCTCATCTGCTTCATGTGTGCTTTCTTTTTCAACCAGCATCTTGAAGCAACATGCTTAAATCCACCACAAAATGTGCAACAAAACTTCCTCTTTTTCTGCATAGAATGTCCATCCTTTTTGTCTTTGAGAAACGATGAACTAGTAGAGGAGACAACTTTCCTTTTCAGACTTTCATCACTGTGCTTGTCTTGAAAATTGTTTACGTTTGCATGCTCACCATAAGCAACATGTTTACCCTCTACTTGCTGCAATGATGGCTTAAAGCAATGGCAATCACCCTTAAAACAATTTTGGCATATATTCATTTGAGAACTTGGGATAAAGGTTCTTTTTAAATTTGAACCACATGCATTCAAGGATTTGAATTCTTCACCATTAAACTATTCATATCCAAGACCAACATTCTTGGGTCACTCCATAACTGTAATAGGATCAACCATGCCTTGTGCATGCTTTCCCAAACCTTTGCCTTCTTGATAGCCCATATTAAACATTAATTTGGACCCAATACCTCTTGTATGTTTCTCAAAAGAACCAACACACTTTTCAATTGAGGAAATTGAAGACAAGTTTGAATGATTTACCTCATCCTCATGCATTTTCTTGGACAAAGCTTCTTGAGCTTGAAGGAGTTGTTTCTCCATGTCATGCAGTCTTTGGAGAATTATTTCCTTCTCATCCTTCATCGCCATCAATTGTGCATGAAGCTTAACACTTTCTCTTTGATCCTCAATGAGAATCTACACCATGTCCTTCACCTTTAGGAACTCATTCTTCATGTCATCATTGAAGAATTTTGTGAAGGGGAAACCTTCACTTTGTGGAAGAAATTGACATTATGTAAATGGTCAACTAAACAAAAGAAACTTCCAAATAAGAGTTCTCAAAGCTTTCAATCAAATGACAAGCTTTAACCAATTGTCAAACAAAAACCCTTTCTTATTCAAGCAACCTGGTAAGCATCAACACTTGCAAGACAGTGAGAAGATCTTTGCACAAAAACAATCAAAAGACAACTACACCAGAGATTGACTGAAAGAGCATTTATCTACTTTGCAATTATATAACAAGAGCATTTTGAAGGCTTCCTGGCTCGTTTGAGGCTCTGTCTATAGCTTATTTGACTGCTTTTGATACAAAGAAACAACAACACAGCTCTGATACCAACTTTATCTAAATTTGAAACTACTTGAAGAAGGTTTGCAAGGTATTCAATTCAGTATTAAACATGTTTAAAACATTCCCATGTCTTGCTGTAAAGAAACAAATGAAGTTTTCAGCTGTTCATGATCCATTCAAGCATAGCAGAAATACTTCATTTTACTGTTTAACACATCAAAGTGAATTTTTTCTACAAAATAAATCAACCACAGATGCAAAAGAAGTTGATGAAGCATTCCACCCCTCCTGGGCTATGTCTGTTGGGTCCAAGGCTCCCAAATGGGTCAGCCCTCATTTTGATTAAATGCTCAAAATGAAATTACAGCTGAATAGAAGTCTCTACAAGTAAAATAGACTGCAAAATTGGATTCATAACACATGAATCCTTTAGGATTGATTGCTGGTTCACCTCCAATGGATACCTGCAACCTGAAACAGTTCTCACAACACTGGGCCCTAGTGGCTCCTAGAACTTCCACGGCTCCAAAACCTGTGTAAATGACCTCTGGTGGCTGAAAGACCTGTGCCAATGTCTTCAACACGTCCAAAATACCTAAAAAAAAAAAAAAAAATCATTCAAAACCACCTTTCCTAGCCAAAGTTATGGCCATTTAATGAAAACTGCCAGTTTCCCCTAAAATGACTCCAGCGAACTTTAGTAGAGCTTCGCCAAATCTGGACGCCCGCCAAATTTGGCGCCACCGCCAAAAGTCCTGCCAATCATGCCTTAACTGCCGGCTAAAACTGTGCATGTGAACAGGTTGCAGTTAACATCGGATTTTGTGCCCGGTTATATGTTGGCCCCTGGTTCACGGGGCGTGGTCATATGGTAAGGGAGGGGATGGCCCCCAAAATATTCCCGCCATGCACTATTTAAAATTTAAATAAAACATTTTCGATTCCGATTTTAAATCCACCTCTCATGGCTTAACGGTAAGGCTTGTGCTTTGCAGGATGGAAGTTGTTGGTTCAAACCACGAATGACCCAAAGAAAATTTTAACATATGACCAAATATGCTTACGTCAGCCGATGTCACCCTGGGCCACGTGGCGGTCTCCGGGCCTGCCACGTGGCAACTTCTGATTTGTTCTTCAGATGGAATATTCCTTGGAATATTCTCGAAATATTTTCGGAATATTCTTTTTTTAATTTTTTTGAAAATTCAAAAATTAAGGGTCATTGGGCGATTTTGTTTTTGCCATAACTTTCACATACGGTGACCATTTTTTGAACCATTTGCGGTGCCGGAATCAGGAGGGCGATCTCTATCCGGTCCTTCAGGTTCAAACCAATTTTGAGCACTTTCAATTTTGAGCATTTTTTGACACTTGGGACATGAGCCCCTGGTCAAGTGATGTTTGCAAGTGGAAGAACCATAAATTTCTCTAGTAAGTGTCATAATATCAGGGTATCCATGGGTTAATATGTATTGAATAGCCCAA
This sequence comes from Pinus taeda, assembly GCA_000404065.3. Lineage (NCBI taxonomy): Eukaryota > Viridiplantae > Streptophyta > Pinopsida > Pinales > Pinaceae > Pinus > Pinus taeda. The sequence goes on along the minus strand of APFE031640174.1, from coordinate 67,433 downwards.
TGCTTTCCATTTCAATGCGTGGTGTTGATGTTGTACTAGGAGTCCAATGGCTACAATCCTTGGGTGCAATAGTCTTTAATTTTCAAGAACTTTTCATGAAAAAAATTCAGAAGGAAAGGAAGTTGAATTAAGGGGTATCACAGGGAAACTAGAAAAGATAATCAGCTCTAATGTAATGACAAATCTTCTAAAGAGAGAACAATGAGGCATAATTTCACAATTATGTTCGCTAGAAGTTCCCATACCGAAATCATCTATTTCTCTAGATCTCCAAAAATTCTTGGACAATCATTCTAAGGTATTTGAGACTCCCAAAGGCCTCCCACCTATTCATGACCATGATCAAGATATTCAATTGATTCCAGGAAGTTTTTCTCCAAATATCATGCCTTACAGATATCCCTATGCTCAAAAGAGTGAAATTGAATGTATGGTTGCAGAAATGCTAGAGGCTAGTATAATTCAACCTAGTTAAATTTCTTTCTCTACTTCAGTGGTATTGGCGTACAAGAAGGATGGATCATGGTCCATGTGTCTAGATTATAGGGAGCTCAACAACCTCACTATTAAAGATAAATTTCCCATTCCTGTCATTGATGAATTATTGGATGAATTGCATGGATAAATTTACTTCACCAAGTTGGATCTTCATTCAGGATATCATCAAATCAGAATGAAGACTGAAGACATTATGAAAAAAACATTTGGAACTCATGAGGGTCATTATGAATTTTTGGTCATGCCTTTTGGCCTTACCAATGCACCTTCTACATTTGAAGGTTTGATGAATATCATCTTCAAACCCTTAGAGAATTTTTGTTATTATTTTTTGATGATATACTAATCTACAACAAGTCTTGGAAGGATAATGTTCAACATGTTGACAAGGTGCTCAAACTATTGGAGGAGAAGAAATTGTATGAAAAAAGCTCCAAATGTTTCTTTGGAGTACAAGAGGTGGAATATTTGGTCATATTGTATCTCATGAAGGTCTCAAGATAGACCCTAGCAAAATTAAATCCATTAAGGAATGGAAAATAATGACATCCATAAAGAATTTGCGAGGATTTCTCAGGTTGGCAGGGCATTATCACAAGTTTGTTAAGAATTATGGGAGAATAGCAGCACCTCTAACAACATTGTTGAAGAAAGATTCATTTTCATGGACTCAAGAAGCAACGAAGACATTTGAACATCTTAAAGAAGCAATGTGCCAATCACCAGTCTTAGCTACGTCAGACTTCACAAAAACCTTTATTGTGGAATGTGATGCCTTAGAAAATGGAATTAGTGTTGTTTTAATGCAAGAAGAAAGACCCAATGCTTTCTAAAGTCGTCCAATCAAAGGAAAGTATTTACACAAATCTATTTATGAGAAGGAAATGTTGGTAATACTACATGCACTTAATAAATGGCGACCCTACCTAATGGGAAGACACTTCAAGGTAAAACCGGATCATGGTAGTGTTAAATACTTTTTCGAATAAAGATTATCTTTAGAAGAGCAACAAAAATGGGTCACAAAGATGTTGGGTTATGGCTTTGAAATCATGTACAAAAAAAGGAAGAAGAATGTTGTGGTAGATTCACTCTCAAGAAAGGATGACAATGTGGAAGCATTTCTTTCCGCCATTTCTATTATCCAACTAGATTGGATAAATGACGTAAGGGATGAATGGAAGAATAACGAAGAGGTGTGGGTACTCATTCAAAAGTTACAAAGAGTTCCCAGTACATCTGATACATTTAGCTGGAAAATTATTCGTTATGGTACAAAGATTGCTTATACCTAGGTAATAATTCCCAACTCAAACAAAATATTCTTATGGATTTGCACACTTCTCCCTTATGAGGGCACTTAGGATTTTTAAAAACTTACCACAGGGTTAAGAAGGATTTTTTTTGGGATGGCCTTAAATCGGATATTCAAAATTTTGTGGCAGAATGTTTGGTTTGCCAACAAAATAAAATTGAAACAATTAAGACCCTGGGTATATTACAACCTTTACCCATTTCAAGCCAGCGTTGGGAGGAGGTTTCAATGGATTTTATGATAGGTTTACCCAAGTCCAAATGAAAGAGTGTCATCATGGTAGTAATTGACAGACTTACCAAGTATGCATAGTTTTGTGCATTATCTCATCCATTTAAAGCCAATACATTTTCTACTGTGTTTATGGAAACAATTCAAAATCTAAATGGAAACCCAAAGATTATTGTAAGTGACAGAGATCCCATTTTCACTAGAAATTTTTGGACAAAATTATTTTCTTGTTTGGTACTCAGTCAACTCATATATCACCTCATCATCCTTAATCTAATTGGAAAACTGAGATAGTAAACAAATGTTTGGAAGGATATCTTCATTTCATAGTCTCTGATAAACAAAAACAATGGGTCAAATGGTTGCCTCTAGCTAAATGGTGGTATAACACTTCCTTCCATAGTACAGAAAAAATGACCCCATTTATGGCACTTTATGGATATCATCCACCATCCATCACATCATATTTAAGATAAAATTCTAAGGTTCAAGCAGTGGAATCACATCAATCATCAACAACAAGTTCTCCAACTCTTAAAGGATAACTTCACTTTGGCGCACAATAAAATGAAACAACAGACAAATCAACATCATAGTGAACGAAGTTTTGATGTAGGTGATTGTGTATTCCTATAGATACAACCATATAAACAAATGTCCCTCAAGAAAGCTAAGAAGAATAATAAATTATCACCAAAGTATTATGGTCCATACAAGGTGTTGCAAAAGATTGGTACTATGGCATACAAATTGGAGCTTCCTGCAACTTCACGAGTGAACCTAGTTTTCCATGTTTCATGCTTAAAGAAGGTTATAGGTGACAAGCTGCCAGTTCAAACAATATTTCCATAACTTGAGGAGGAAGGAAAAATCATAATGGAACCTGAAGTAGTCACAAAAATAAGAACTTGACAGCTACGAAATCGATCAAATTTGGAGTATCTCATCAAGTGGAAGAACTTACCTGCTAAAGATTCCACATGGGAGGATGAGAATTTTATACAAAAGCATCGAGAAATACTCAAGCATTGAGGAGAACAATTTTTTTAAGGAGAGGGGCATGTTAGATCCCTATAATACTAGTGATTCCCCCATTACTATTGTCATTGTAGACCTTATTGTTATTATTGTGCCCCTATTGTCCCCATATTGTTATTAATTTGCCCCATAGAACCCCACTATTGTTATTGTTTTGCCCTTGTATTATTATTGTTATGTCGGCTTTGATTATATTGTCACCCCTTAGACTCCTATATATAGAAAGGGGTTTTTTTCATTTGTATTATCCAAGAATTGTTCATTTGTGTAATGTAAAGGAGGTTTCCCATTGAAGAGGTTGATTTTGAAGTCATTGATCTATCTTTTCTATCTTTTTGTGTGTTGGTTTCATAAAAAAATATTCAAGTTTGGGAGCACCCCGCTTTCTATTGATCAAGAATGAAGAAAAAGAAGAATCATTAGGTATGGCTTTTTTTTCAAAATGTGATCCATTTTCCTTTCTATGTGACAATGATAGTTATGATGATAGTGAAACCACTGAGCTCACACTTATGGGTAAAATTAAAAGTAAGCACTCTAAAGAGAGAACAGATTCAAAATTGATGCCTCTAGAAGCATATGATCAAGGCAAGTTAGAATCAACGAACAATATAGATGTGCTTATGCTAAGAAAAGATAATTATTAACAATGGAAAGAAAAGATGAAGTATAATCTAATGAATCTCGATGTATTGCATCTAGTGTACAATGGTTACACTAAGTTTCCTCCCTCCAACAAGGAAGTGCAAAAGAACAACAAGGCTTTGAGTAACATCTTTTGTAGAATATCTGATTCAATATTGAATAAGGTTATGCATTATACTACTACAAAGAAAGTGTGGAATAAGCTACAAGAAATACATGAAGAAGTCCCAAAGGAAGATTTCTCAGGTAATATTATATCTAACAATGTGTCCAAAATTAGAGATGGACTTGTTGGTTCAAGAGAAAACAAGTTAGAACAAATTTTTGATCTTAGAACAAAACTTGATATTGCTTTGAAAATGATTGTTACTCTTAAGGATAAGTTTTAGGCTTGTGATAACAAGGATCATGTTGGTATGGTATCTATTTGATATTGTGAAGGTCTTGAAGCTAAGGTCGTCTCTCTAAGAGAAGATATTGAAAAATCAGATAAGTGAACTGAAGAACTACTTCAAGCATTTGAAGAACAAGAAAATTGGATGAAAGAAGAGATTCTCAAAAATAAAACAACAAATGGAGGAAAGAAGAAAGGTTGAAGAAATAATGAAGAATTGGTATCTAGAAAAGGAAAAGCAATATTAAGTTGAGCTAAATATTCTAAAAGTAAATTAGAAGAAAAAGGTAAACTTTGCAATTTCAAGATAGTACTAAGATTTTGGATAATATTCTTAGTATTCAAAAGTCTCCTGCCATCAAATATGGTCTTGGTTTTCATCAAACTATCAAAGGAGAATCTAGTTCACAAGTTGAGGCAAGGAATTCTAATGAAAAATCTGAAATGCTCAACAAAGAGATAAGAAGTCAACCTCATCAACAACCAAGGAAAGAAAATCTTCAAAATAAATCATTTACTCCTAACTATAGAAATGTTAATTGATTTTACCCTCTCATCAATAATGTTGAATTTTCTATATGTCATAATTATGGACATGTTGTAGCAAATTGCAGATGTACAATGTTTCAAGCTAATAACCATCTTACATAAAGATCATCTGCTTCGAGGGACTTTAAGGGATATTGTTTTTCTTGCAATATGTTTAGTCACAAAGCCATTGGTTGCAACAAAAAGAATATAAAACATATAATATGTTATGCTTGTGACAAGTTTGGGCATTTAGAAAAAGAATGTAGGAACAAGTCTATGGATCATTGCAGACAACATGGTAAGCAACCAACTAATAAAATTATTGTTAGAAGACCTGAAAAGATGGGTCCACCAACATTTCTCATAATCAGCAGGAAAAACAAGAACATATGAGGTGTGTTATTTTTCTCTTCTCATTTGAAGATGAAGATGAATGGTACATAAAAAGTGCATGCTCTCATCACATGACTAGAGATAAAAGTAAAATGGAGTCTCTCAGGAAAAACCTACATGGTAATGTTATCCTTGGAACTAATGCTTCAGCAAAAGTTCTAGGACAAGGAAAACCCAAAATTATTAAAAGCAGAGGAGAAGTTGATGCTTTATTAGTTCAATGACTAAAGTAGAATATTCTAAGTGTAGGTCAAATGGAAGATAAGGGAAATATACTTGTGTTTACATCAACCAAGTGAAATGTTATGAATGAATTGACTGGAAAGGTAATAGCAAGAGGATATATAAATCTGAACAAATTATATGTTTTTGAATAACGAAATTCTCATAATATGAGAAAGATTCAGACTCAGAGTAAAAGAAGATGATGCCAATTAAAGTCCATTATTCTTAAATGAATATTTCTATCAGTGACTAAAGAAGTGGTATGAGGTACTTGACCTCATGAGAACAAAAGATGATTATTAGTTCCTCGGGATCAGTGATGTGTAATCCGAGGGGGAGTAGTAGATGATGGCTTCAATGGTTGTTTTTTTATTTCATGTTGATTATACTGCTGACAGTGGCTTTAGTGTAGTAACAAGAAATAGATACAGATAAAATAGACTCAGGGGGAGATGAAGGTGTGAAATTTCAATATTTCACTTTTTGTACATAGATTCTATAAAGAAAATTCATGTGCAAACGTGAGTTCGGAATTGAACAGTCACGTATAACTTCGTATAATGAAGAAATAGTAGGATAGGCTCAGGAAAAGGGTCTGACATGCTTTAGTCAATTATTGTTTGGATTTTTTGTTCTGATGGTTGATGATTACAGTTTGTCGATGGTATTTAGAACTTCTTTTGGCCTTTATTAGTTTTTGATACCTTGATGGATGATTGGTTGATGAAGATACTTTGATGATTCTTACTGATATATGACATGATATGATAAGATATGACTGTGAATAGTTGGCAAAAGTTCAGGGGGAGCATTTTCTATGCTTCTAATAATGCATTGTTGGCATTATATTTGCTTGATAGATAATAATTCTTATCAATAGGTGATGTTGCTTATGTCGTTCAAGTTCTTGATTATGATATATGCTTGAGTTGCATATTGGTGAAATAAGTTCTTGATGAAGTGGTGTTGGTATGATAATTCTTCTTTGTATGAAGAATGGTGTTTCCAAGACATGGTTGCCGATATGCTACTACTACATTTGTTGGATGATACTTGGAAATATGGAATTTTTTATGATGATGAATGATGCTACACTGCCCTATATTACTTTATGATGATATGGTTGTTGTTGTTGTTGCATACTTGGTCACAAGTTGATGATACTAAAACTACATTGCCTTACCTTGTGAATTGATGATGGAAATGTACAAGTTGTTGTTCTTGGTGTTGCTAACAAATGCTTATGGTGCAAATTGTAAATGGTGTATGATAGTTTTTTATGACTATCATGGTCTTATTGAGGTCTTTGGTCTTGGTTATGAATGTATTATCTATAATTTTATGTAAAGGTAATGTAAATATCTATGGCATAATATTGTAAAATTTCGTCATATATGGACTATTGTCGTCAACTCCTTTTGGGTATGTGATGCAATTTGTAACCTTACCGTGATAGGGTGATTGATGTAATAATGAAGTCAAATATGTAATCCATTGTGATTGGGTGATTTATGTAAGTATGAGTCCTTGGTGATATGAAAATTCATATTTAGATGAGTCCTAGAGTCATGTACTTCATTGTACATCTGTCAAAAAATTCAGCATGTGCTCAGGGGGAGGATGGTTAGTATTTAATACTCAATATTTTAGATTTATAATGCTCAAGATAGAAGCCTTCATTTAGCATTTGTTAGCCCTTTTCCCTTGATGTCAAAGGGGGAGAGTAACTTGGTGTTTTGAAGCTTGAAAAAGGTTGGTGCTTAACTGGATGTGTTTTATAGGTATCTAGTACAGGTTGTAGTGACCAAACATCAAAGTAATTTCCATCAAGTCCAAAGGGGGTTTGTTGTAGTGTTTTCTTCTCAATGATGTATGAAAAGAAACCACCTAAGATCGTGGATGACAAAAGATCTCAACAATAGAAATGATTGCTAAACATTGTAGATCTGCAAATATTGATAGAAACAAAACCTTCCAAAATTTTGATCTATGATGCACTCATAGTTAAATGGTGAAATAAAGAGTAATAACCCCAAAACATCGAATGGAAACCAAATATGTAAAGAATGATTTTATTATAACACCCATGAAGAGAACAGATAAATGTTACCAGTCCCCCTCTATGGGATGGGTTCTTGGCTATCCTCAAACACTTTCAGCTTCTATAGAGTCTCTCTCCTCTATAATGCATAAACCAAGCAAAAATATGGTGTGTGACAATGCAAATAATCAGAGTTATAACAATGAGTGCAACAATGAAAATAATCAAAAGTGAATAATGAATAGAAAACCCTCCTATTTATAACAAAATATTGAGTTATCCTAAAATAATGAGCAATAATAAAACATTATTGATCCTATTCTTGGAGTTTCCACTTGGAATATTTATTATATTTTGTTTAGGAGGGAAAGTATTTAAACTTTTATTTAGAAATAATAAATAAATAAATTATTTATCTATTATCTCAATGAATTAGTTAAGGAATAATTAACAAATAAGAAATTATTTAATTATTCCTAAGCGATTTAGTCAAATTTAACAAAGAATAATAATTAATTAGTGATTAATTAATTATTCTTAGAGAAAAATAAGATAAATAATTATTCATATGTTTATTTTTCTTGATTGGGTCAAATTTAACAAGGAATAATAATAAAACAATGGTTAAATTAAGTATTCCTAGAATAAAATAAAATAAATAGTGATTTATTTAATTATTCTTCATGGGTTTAACTATAAATTACTTAATAATGGTGGTTTTTTAGGTAATTTCTCATAGTGAAAGCAATTTTACTATGGTAAAATTGGCTTTCCATGGTGTACTTCGATCCATCTAGTAAATTAGGCTAGATGATCAATTTTTTGGTGATAACAGATTGCATCCCAATGTACGAGTGGTAGGAGAAAAACGTATGAGCACAGGGCAGTCAAGGGGGGGGGGGGGGG
>APFE031640174.1:43377-59196 GCA_000404065.3 Pinus taeda | reverse complement strand
GGGGGGGGGGGGAGAGAGAGATCAATGAAGCTGAAGCTAAGAGAGGATAGTGATAGAGGGGGCGAGACTAATGCAAGTCTCCTTTTATGTTGTGGTACCGAAACTCAATGAGGTGGCAGGGCATACCCATACCTACCGAGATAAATTAGTACAAAAATAATGGTTTTCCCAGAAATATGAAACTGAGCAATGAAGTACATGCTAGATCATACATGACATGCTGGCATAACAGAGCCAAAAAATAATAAAATGTTTCCCATATGCATAATGCACACAATAAAAACATGAGCTAGGACTAAATACAATAATATCTAAGTACATGAGATACAAAGACACTTCCCTCAAGAAATTGGTGGGAAGGAGGGTAGAACAACTGGAGAAGCTCTGTTGAATAGGGAAGGGCTCTGTAAAACTGAATGGACCATCTAAAGAAGACGTGCATGATATGGATACTATGATCGGTGGGAATCGAGTGATGTGGATATGGCTTGTCGAAGAGGCCGGTAGGACAAAATATCCAAGGAATGGGAGGATAATTGACCATACCTAGATCCAGTGGGATCTAGGCCAATACTTAACTGAGAACATGGCTAGGGGAAAACCATCATGCCCCCAATATTGGGATGCCGATCTGGTATTCAGAGGTGGGAATGATGCCCCCTAGTAGGAGGCAGTGGTGGAGCACCATTATGTTTCGAGTGATTGAAAAAGGGATTCAAGCATCTTGGCCCAACTTGGCATGAGATCCTTGAAAGGATGTTAAGGAGATGTAGGGGCCTATGTGCCCCCTAGTATGGTATGATCGTACTGGATGTATTTAGAGTTATGGACTCCAAACACTTATCTGATACATAATATGATTATGCATTTTATATGACGATGATGGTTCTCCATTTATCGATTATCTTTCGTGGTATACATGTGATAAATTATAATCTATAATATTGTTTGCAATGGTATTTACATAGTTATTCTGGGCTCTAGGCACATGACTGAAAGTAATGTTTCAAACTCACGTATGAATAGCTTCACTCATAGATATTTTCTAAATAGGACTTGGTTATGCAAATGATACACACTATTCAATTGCATGACAAGTAGTAAGGAATATAAACAAACATGTATATGAATGATGCGATGAGTGAGGGTATCAACTAAAGAACCTATCACTCCATCATATTTGGCCTGATTATTGGTGGCAGATCCAATGCACATGCCATTTGAAAGGAATAAGATATGCAAGGGGGTAAAAATGACCCAGGCTGTTGAGGCTAGATTCCAGGAGAAGCAACTTGCATCGTTAGCATGACCAATATATGGTGTGGATGATGGATCCATATGAAAGGTGTAAAAGACAACTGATGAGACGATTAAATCTACCTAACTTCATGGTAGAAATAAAGACACCCAAATCAAAGGTATGTGCTATGAGAAACATTTCTAGAGGTAGAGCTCATTGGGAGAATCAGGAAGGAGATGGCCTTCGAAATCCTCGTGAAGAATGCCCCCTTACTCAAGTGTAGGGGTAATCAGGGGTAAACATAGCTTCCATGGTGTCCTCATCAGGCTACGATATTAGTGGACAGGAGGAAGATTGACTACATGATGCAGTGACATTACCTGGTGCATAAAACTGAGGAATAAGGTTCACATACGCATCGTCTAGAATGGTAGAAAACGTGCTAGTAGACGGAGGGCAATGGATGTTAAGACCTAGAATTCTATTGAAGGAGGGTCGATAGAAACACACACAACAACCTCAGGAATGTTTTCCAGTGAGGAACTCAGGGATGACGATAGGTAAAGCATGGGGCCTGTGGTGTCCATCATCTTGACGTTGAGGGGAGGGAACATAATAGTGGTGAAATTTTCCCTGTTTTGATTGAATGGTGGTACTAGAATCCACATGTAGAGGAGTAGAGGCTAGACCACGAGTGGCCTCGTATTCACAAATTTCCCCAAGGGAATTGCGAAATTCATTGAGACAAGGGCAACAAATGGAATAATGACCATGAAGATCACACGGGGCACAAGGGTGGTTTTTGCGAAGTGTTTTGAGTTTCTTAGGTGGGACTAGTATGGTAACATGGACTTCTGAAATATTCAACTTAGGGAATGCTTCATGAACCAAAGGTTTAAGTTGAGGAAGTTTGAGACAATTGTTGGTGGAGTGCCCAAAAAATTCACACAAAGTGTACGGGGGTGTTGGTTGTAGGGCCTTAGGGGCTGGAGGAGCTTGGTGAGCCTTGTCTTTTGAATCTTTAATTTTGGCTTTTCCCCACTGGCAAAAGGATTTCGCAATAGGAGCTGGTTCCTATTGAGGTTGTGATGGTACTGAAGCAGCGACAGGGGTCATGGGGACCGATTAAATCGGGTTCAAAGTGTGATATGGTCATGGATGACCAAGTGAAATGTTTGCAAGGGGATCGATGTACCATAATAGAATCCCGAGAGTCATGTTAGGAAGGACCAACGAATCCATGATAGGTACTGAAAAAACTCCTGAGAAAGTTATCTGGCCTGCAGGATAATGCCCTGGTGAAATAGCTCTTGGATGGTTGAGACCTAGAGGAATAGTTCCTAGAGGGAACATGGGAGAGGCACCCGCAAATGGAGAAGGTCCTAGGGAGTGGGTCCACAGGGTTCAACTGGGAGAGCAATGATAGGATGTTGGGGAGCTGGTTGTTGATCAAGTGTACTGGACTGCTTAAGGGCAGCTTGTGACACTTGTAACATGCAAACACTCATAGAAGTAGGTTTAGAAATGGGAGGGGGAGGACCAAGGAAGCCACCCAACAATGAGGAATCTTTATAGGCTCTAGTTGAGACATTGGTGCAAGGAGTGGATGACTATTTATCGGATACCAACGAGATGATGGACTCAGAGGAGGTCAGAGATGCTGGCTCATAGTAAGTCAACTGATCAATGGTAACATGGTAAGCACATCTTGTGGAACACCACAAACATGATAACTAACATGGCGTATGTGTAACTAATACCTAAGAGAATATTGTAATCCAAAGGGGCATCAACGACTTCGATATCAACATGGAAAATCTTGCCGGCAAGGGTCACTAGATAGTTGTGGTACATATCAAGGGGCTGGGAGGAGTGTCCATCCCAAGCACGGAAGGTGATAGTACAGGGGGAAAACTCAAGTGACTTGAGTTGTTCCAAACAACAACAGAAATCAAACAGGTGGATTTTCCTTTGTCAATAATGCATCTAGAGATGATGGCATTACGGAATCAAACTGGTATCTAGAAATAAACAGATGAAGGAAATGGGGGATGCTCTGATGTATCAACCAGGAAGACAATCAAGCAATCATTGGAAGGGTCCACTAAACCTAAGGTAGTTATTAGAGACTTCTTTTGGGAAGGGCATGACTAGAGGACTTCTAGTGTCGACATGGCAGTAGGTGATTGCGCTAGGTTGTCTACTATACTATGTGTATGGGAAACTCTGTTAGAAGTTGCATTGCGACATAATGGTCCTTTTGGGATCTTGGTAATGGCCTCAACTTTGGGTTGAGGGATCTGTAAAGGACCATTTGGGGTTGTAAGAGGTAAAGTGGGCACTTTCATTTTGGGCTTGGCAACTGACAAAGTGGAGGGCTTGTCATATTGGCACAACCGGGTTTGTAGGTTGATATGGGAGGGGTTCACCTCATCAGAGTTCATCATCAAGATTTGGTAGTCACCGAGGCTAGAAGGTTGGAGGAGGTGGGTTTCTTGACCTAGCTAGGGTTGAGCAGCAACAAATCATTGCTGAGGGAAAGGATTTGCAAGCACGACCGGTTAAGGTGGTGGAGGATTCTGAGGCAATTGTTGACCTCGCGAAGCTACTTGAGCTTCCCATAGCTGGTGCATCTGCAGTAAAAGGGGACACTCATGTGTGTAGTGGCCATGTACACCACAACATGCATAAGGCTTATTTGTATGAATATCCTTGTTTTGCTTGGGTTTTCCAGCCTATTGCTAGTTGTTGGTGTTAGGTTGGTTCCCATGGGTTTCACTAGGTTGGTAACCTTGGTTACCCTTGTTACCCTTCCCCTTATTCTTTTTCTTTGAATTTTGGGGATTGGTATCACTCTGTTGTGCAAACACTTGACCCTAAGGGAGGTGGCTGTTGGGGTTGAGGATGCATGGGAAGCTGTGGCACTAATTCTTGAAGGGCTAGAGCGACAGGCTATGCATAAGAAGGAGCAATAGTTTGGTAAATGGGTTGGGGCCTTAGAAACATGTTTCTAGCAGGAGGGGCATAAATGTTGGAGGAACTGGTGCCCCCCTGTGGGTAGCCATAACTCTACTGAGAATATGGAAAAGAGTGTGAAATGGATCCAACAATACCATTAACGGTGTGAGATGCCCTAGTGCATTAGCACTGCCAGGACAAGGGAGGTCTGGAATAATGGTATAGAAATAACCTGATTGAGCATAGATCAGATCATATCTCGAAGCAGTCTAGAGAGATTCTTCCTTGGTCTAAGGAAAATGGGACGTGACATATTTCCCAATGGGTGATAAAAGGCTCTTGAGAAACCAATCTAGATAAACATGGTCTTTGAAAGGCGAGGCATGACATGTGCTCCTTCTTCGACACCACTCTTGAGCATGGTCAGAAATGTGAGTAGTAGAGGATTGATGGAATATGGTCAAAAGCTCAGTACCAATGTCATACCAGAGAGGTAACTAGAAATTGGACAAGAACACTTTAGCAAGAATCACAAAAACAGAATGAGAGGTAGTGGGCTGATCTATATACCATTTTGTAGAGTCTCCAATGAGTGTGCATTGGAAGAATCAAAGACAAATGGAGTCATCGGTTATGGAGTTGGATGAACACCACATGTGGAAGGATCAAACATGGTTGGTAGGATCCTCTTGAGGCAATACCCTTGAACTTTGGGATGTCTGAGGGAAGCTTAGTCTGCATAGAGGGCCAACCAGCATCATGGTTTATGGGATCATTTATCAACTAGCTGAGATCTGGTAGACATAACTCAACTATAAAATGGAGCATGGGGGCTTTCGAAATGGTTCTTGAGACTGTTATGCCTGATGTGGTTACCGGTGTAGAACAAGAGCCACCACCAGGTTGGGTTCCTACACTCACTGTGGGTTCAAATATGGTGATGATATGTGGTGAAGGAGGTTCGAAATCAAATCAGGAATCAAGAGAAGAGTCAAGATGGGGACTTGAAGGGCTATGAACTCGAACCTGATGGGGAGGAGTAATATGCCTAAGAGGAAACTGAGGTTGAAGGACTAATAGTCTCTATGACTCATGCCTTGGTGGTGCAATGATGTAAGGACACGCAGAACATGGAAATGGTTAAGGGAAATCAATAATATATCTTCTGTCTCTGATGTGGTGAGATAAATTTACTATGTTAAGTCTTGGCTTAGCGGTGTAAACCAAGTACCCTTCTCTTATGGTGCTCTTGTGTGTTCAAGTGTATTAATTGATTAAGCCCAAATTGTGTTTGTAAAAAAGAAAAAATATTGTTGTAAATAAATTGAAATAAATAACATAAAATAAACAGTAAAACAATTAACTAAACCCCACCCAAATTGGGTTTGTAAACACTATACTGCTAGGTGGCTAAACCAATGGAAAATACACTGAAACAGTCAAGAGATCTGAATTTTGGTGTGAATAGGATCAAGTGACTCTAAGCTGCTGGAAAGTGGTGGAGCAACAACAAAATACCAGAGGGGAAGATTGTGTTAAAAAGATAGGGAGATGGGTGAAACACCTATGACAACTGATGGGACTCTAAGGGAATGACCAAACAAGTTTGAATGTGAAACTATGTATTGTAGTAACTTGTCTTATTGGATTTGAAACAAAAGGTTAGAGATCTAGAAAATGTGTTTGAAAGTGCTGCACAAACTCAAACTTCTCACTCAACTAAACTCCTCCTAGAATGGCAGAAGTGTACTAGAAGCCCTAGGGGATGTTAAATTCGACTTCAACAAGTAAAAAATAATGGATCAAGGCATAATTGGGATGAGATAGAGGTCAAACACCCAACAGACAACTCTCAAGAAAACCTAGAAATAGATCTGAGAAAAAACTCTAAAACCCAAAAATCGTAGGTTCTGACCTGTTTTTTGATGAAATCACACCTTTTCGGTAGAAAGCTGCGTTCTGGAGCCCAGATCACACCTTTTGGGCTGAAAAAATTGATTTCTACTCTGAGACTTCTAGTCTACAAATTTAGAAAAAGTGCCATCTTTGTCGTGGTTGGTTCTTGTGACCTACAGAAACAACTAGAAAGCTTACGAAAGTCTAAAATTTATCAAATCTAGGGTTAAAACACTAGGAAACATCAATAGAATTGAAAAAAGAAGAAATCCTAAGCTGAAAACCAAAGGTCACCCAACTTTCTGGATCTGAAGTGTAAAACCCAACACAGTCACCAAGTTGTTGTAGTGTTTTCTTCTCAATGATGTACAAAAAGAACCTAATTAATAGTGTGGATGACAAATGATCTCAACAATAGAAATGACTACTAAACATTGTAGATCTGCAACTATTGATAGAAACAAAACCTGCCAAACTTTTGATCTATGTGGAAATCATAGTTAAATAGTGAAATAAAGAGTAATAACCCCAAAACATCCATTCGAAACCAGATATGTAAAGAAGGATTTTATTATAATGCATGTGAAGAGAACAGATAAATGTTACCAGTCCCCCTCTATGGGATGGGTTCTTGGCTATCCTCAAATGCTTTCATCTTTTGTAGAGTCTCTCTCCTCTATAATGCATAAACCCATCAAAAATATGGTGTGCGACAATGAAAATAATCAGAATTACAACAATGAGTGCAACAATGAAAATAATCAATAATGAATAATGAATGGAAAACCCTCCTATTTATAACAAAATATTGAGTTATCCTTGAATAATGAGCAATAATAAAATATTATTGATCCTGTTCTTGGAATTACCACTTGGAACATTTTATTATATCTGTTTAGGAGGGAAAAAGTATTTAAAATTTTATTTACAAATAATAAATAAATAAATGATTTATTTATTATCTCAATGAATTAGTTAAGGAATAATAAACAAATAAGAATTCATTTAATTATTCCTAAGGGATTTAGTCAAAGTTAACAAAGAATAATAATTAATTAGTGATTTCTTAATTATTCTTAGAGAAAAATAAGATAAATAATTATTGATGTGTTTATTTTTCATGATTGGGTCAAATTTAACATGGAATAATAATAAAACAATGGTTAAATTAACTATTCCTAGAAGAAAATCAAATAAATAATTATTTATTTAATTATTCTTCATGGGTTTAACTATAAATTACTTAATAATGGTGGTTTATTAGGTAATTTCTCACTGTGAAAGAATTTTTACTATGCTAAAATTGGCTTTACATGGTGTACTTCGATCAATCTAGTAAATTTGGCTAGATGATCAATTGGTGATAACAGGGAGATTCTTGGCATTATCAAATATGTGTTGTCCTTGATGGAAACCTACTTGATGAGTTGTCATATTATGGAAACCTACTTGATGAATATGTGAATAGGATGTGTCTACCTATGAGGGAGAAT
Source organism: Pinus taeda (assembly GCA_000404065.3). Lineage (NCBI taxonomy): Eukaryota > Viridiplantae > Streptophyta > Pinopsida > Pinales > Pinaceae > Pinus > Pinus taeda. The sequence goes on along the minus strand of APFE031640174.1, from coordinate 51,609 downwards.
TTGATCAAAGGCATAGCAGTTAAGAGGTAGAGGAATGACAAAGTTAAAATTTCAAGAAGTATACGTGGATTTTGTGAAGAAAATCCACATACACACATAGTTATGAAGAAGCAAAGGTGCCATAGTTTCCACATCATCGTATTCTAAAAACCAAGGGTCCTTACCACGGTATTTCCCTATGGTATTGAGCCTGGTAATGGATGTTTTGATCTAGTCTAAGAAAACGATCAGCTGGAGTATGGCTTTAACCTATGGTATTAGATAAGGGATAAGCTATATAAGGAGATGAAGGTCAAATTAACAAGGTGTTCAAGTGATGAACATTTCATGAACAATTAGATCTGAAGAAAATATACATGTAATGGGATGTTAATGTTTTGCTTGATCTAAAACTAAGTATGCACTTGAGAATTTGAAGATGGATTAGATCCAATAGATCTAAGATGAAAATATTGACTCTAATTTCATTTGATCTATGTCTTGACACGTGCTTTTTCTCTATATGTCGAGATTTGCGTATGTTTGAAGTTTTGTGTTACAACGAAGGTTTGGTTCTAAAATTGCAGATTTGTACGCAGGTTTTATAGCCTATAAGGTGCATACACACAGGGGGTTTGATACAGGTCAGTTGCGTATACATGGGTTTGTCTCCTAAAAAGTGTGTATACATGCATATATGCTTTGAGAAAAGCACATACAAAAAGTAGGGTTTTGATGAAAGGGATGTCTAGTCAGTTTAATCAGTGTTGATGTGTTTTTGTTGTTTGTCAATGATGTCTTATTGATGATATGGGCTTAAACAGTGATGTTTCGATTAAGGATTGATTGATTGGAGTATGTTGAAGATAATTATTGTTTTTTATTGAATTTTAGTAAAGGTTCTGTGGTTGTTTCATAATGATGCAGTAGATTTGGGCATAACTCATTGTTTATTTCAGAGTGACAGTGGTTCAATTTTTAGAATTTAGTGGATTAAGATCAGTAGATAGGCATGATTCATGGAAATTTCATACACATGTGGTTTTTAGACTCTAACTTAACTTATATATTTTGATATATGACTGATAAGGGTTTGCAGTAACAAAATCTGGTTTCTATAATGTGCATTATCTTGTTTGGTATTCAGGTTAGAGTGATCTAACTACTCCGTTTGTTTATGCTAATTGATTTTGGTTTCAATTGATTGGTTGATTCAGTTGGGTCAAAGATTGATGATTGAGTTACAGTAATAAGTTTAAGTTTTGATGATTGGTTTTTGGCTTAAATTTTGTTAGTGGGTCCAATCTGAAAATTTGATGAAACGTGGCCTACAAGTTGTGATGTATTGTAGCAGGTGGATCTAGTATGAAATTTTATGAGACATGGTCCCCGAAGGCGTTGAAGTTTGGAGCCTTCAATGAGGGAGTTGAATCTTCCTTCCAGTGGTAGCTGGTAAATTAGATCAAGGGGTTGAAGCTCCCTTTCGGTGGGTTCCAATAAATGAGATCAGGATGTTGGTGCTCCTTTCTAGTGGGTGCTAGAGAACGAGTGAAGGTTGTATACTTCTACAGGTGGGTGCTTGAGCACTGGTATGAGTTTGCACCAGTACAAGATTGTAAGAATTTTTTCTTTATATTAAGAAGAAGATAGAGACGACAGTAGTGGTGGATTTTTCACGCATTGGGTTTCTACCTTAAATCCTGTTGTTCATGTGTGTTTCTTAGATGTTGGATTATTTTTTCTTACTACACATGATTACTATCTGTTTAATGTTTAATGAAGCACTAACACGTTGGCTTAAGATAAAAAAAAAGATGAATTAATTAAAAAGGTAAGTTTACTGGATGTACGCTAGTTGTCTTAATGATAGGCGTGTACATACATGATTTTCCTTCAATAAAGTCGCATACAAAAATCTGGATATGAAATTGAAAATTTTAATGATTTGAAAATATTGATTCACCCTCCCCCAGCCAGTATTTTTCCCAGCATCTTTCACCTAAAATCTCAGCCCAAATCAGTCCATAGTACACTGTCATTGGTGCTTAAATTTTTTAAACAAATTGTCCCTCACTTCCTGGTCACTTTTTTTACACAACTTTTATTTGGTTATGCTTCTCGCAATGTTGCATGTTGCCTAGTCTGGTCTTATTATCCTGTGGAACTTTTCCTAGTGCACAATGTTCTTCTTAGGCCTATACTACCATCCTACTATATATTAGCTAATAATTGTTACTAATAACCTTCAGTAATAACTACAACTATCCATTACTTCTAATAAACAATGAAAATCTAGCTTTCTTTATTTATATACACAAAGGTAAAATTCCCTTCCCCCAGTCTACATTTGTACAAGTCATCTTTCATAAATCTACACAAATTTTGAATTCTAGTACATAATAATTATTTTCATTGTTTCCATATTGCAATATGTTCCTTATGTGTATCCAACCATCTGGCTGGGGTTGAACACAAACTGATGTCCAACATAGATATAATTTGATTCTCTTGTAGTGTGATCTTTGAACTTTTATGCAGAAATAGTCACCTCGGACAACCCGTCAAAGCGATGAGGGTCATGTACTTTAGTCCCAATCTAGCACACTTCCTTGGTGATGTGCATGCAGTTTCATGTATTGACTTCAAGAAATATGTTTCTCCAATTATCTAATGCTTCTTCTGGATAAGAGGCACAAGACCTAATGTTGCACCAAATCATCACTCCATTAGTCACAGGGTTCACATAATCCTCCCAACAAGTTGTTGATATTATCCAACTCTTCCCAACTCATCTCACCTTGAACTAGCTTAACATACTGATCTCCTTTGAGGGGATCAAATGATCTTATCACTTGAACGCGTCCACCTTCAATGATCATTTGTATTTTCTTTATATTAATGATTACTTTATCGTTGAACACCTAATCAATCCCTAATAGAGTTTGGAATGGATTGTTTTCATCCAAAATCTCTATGAGTTCAAAATCAACAATTCTTGACACTTTATCAATACCCACTGGAACTCATGTAAATCTACCAATGGGGAAGATATGTGATGATTTACTAACCCCGAGTGGATGGGATACCAAATTTAGCTTGGGTTTCCCCATCATCTCGCAGGTACTCTTTCGCAAAATGTTTACATCTGTTCCTAAATCTAGTATAATATCGTCCATTTCATATTCTCAGATTTGTGCATCGAATCAAAATTCCTTATTGGTTCTCTTTCAATGAGCTACTTGGTTCACTATGCACAACGACGCTCACATGATAGTTGCTTCATATTCCTTCGCACACTATTCTATAAGCTTCCTAAAGTTTTCTAGCACCTATGTATCCTTCACTAACTCTAGGCATCTCTCAAGCATATTTTGAATTGGGTCTACTTTTTCATCGATTATCTGCATACAATATCATTATAGATAGTTGGCATGGCTACTTGATGTATTTCCTCTGGTTTTTCCCATTCTTCATCAACCATCTCCCTTTGTGCTTCTTTGTACGTCACAATTTCCCGAACATGATCGAACTTTGGAGGAGGTTCAGGTTCTCTTCTTACCCACTATGACTATTATATTTTAGTCCTTGCACATCTACTCTCGTCTTGACACCTCCTCAAGTTACTGTGCCAACCCATTATTTGGTTCTGTGGGGCTCGACAACTATCATCTGCACATTCAGTCCTTTCTTCTCTTACCATTTGGAAATCAACTATGGGAAATTCTTCATTGAATGGTCTAACAACCTACAATATGTAAATATACAATAGGGATTAGTGCAATCACATGCATGATGTCTCTGTTGTCCATAATTATCGTAGGTTATCATTCCTTTTCCTCATCCAAATCATCCTCTTTCTCGAGCTAATTGTCCAAATCCTTGGGCAACCATTCGTTTTCGTTGACCCTATTGATTGTATTTCCCATGGTGGTTATATCCTGGTTGATTGAACTAGTTGGAATTACATTAGTCCCCTTAGGTTATTACACTCGAAACAAGTCAAAAGTGCACTCACACATCAACTTTAACACTCAGGAATGGTGCATATCATGTCTCAATAAGAAAATAGAGTGTGGGCCATAGCCTCATACTTCTATATCATTGGAAAATTCTTGGGAGTGTGGCCCTATACTTGGAAAAGTTTGCACCACATCCCTCTACCCTATGCAAATAGATTAGTTGCACTAGTCACCATGTAGTTTGTTAACACTTACATTCACTTTTGTGGTGACCCTCTATCCGATAGATGGTGCACCATATTTATTCTATTTCCCTTGTGTAATATCTTGAAGCTTCAAGGTTAGTGCAACCAACTATGACTATACTTGATTCATGCCACCACTTTCTCCACTCCCCACTGGCGAAGCCTCTAGCTTGAGTGTGAGCTCTAATTCCTCAAACTGCAAGCTTATTCACTGATATGTCAATGGTATTCTCATGTGGGGTAGCAATATGAAAATAAACCATCACGAGGGCTTCACCAAATGAACCTTTGATATATCATGTGCGTTCATGGCATACTAAAAAATACCCTTAATTTGACTACATATTCAAAAACACCTCTAAAAGTCACATTATTTAACCCCGTACTGGTACGAACCCAATACACCTTCCCAATTTAAAATCGCCTTACTTTCACTAGATATTGTAGGTATCCATTTTGTCATTAACTTTGAGCTCCATTTTTTATACCTGCTAATATAAAAACCCTTTACCCCTTAGTATATGCTCAATATATTATGTCATTTCTTCCTCAATATATATCTCCCAATATGAAGGCACGTGGTATGGTATTTCTCCTATAGTGAAGTGCCTGTATAAAACATTCCTTTTGTTATGCATCCAGGATTTTGAACATTAGCTTGTCCTTTAAAAATTTAAGGAATTGGTCAAAGTTCGACACAAACTCGCATGAACCTTGCTTGATATCTGTCCACTCAATGATGCACTAAGATTCAAACTTCAACTTATGAAACTCTCTTATCAAAACTTGCATGATTTTTTTCAACATTCTATTCTATCTAGCTAGAGTCACACTCTTCAGCTTCATGTACCATGACAACATGTGCTCTTTGAAGGTTTCCTCCAGTTGTGCAATATTTGTCTCCTTGTCCTAAACCTACTTAGATGTCTAGACAGCTTCACATACAAACAAATGTTGTTCTACGTCTTCATTCTATGCACAATGGAACATAGGAATTCTTACTTTTACACCTTCCATTTAACTTTGCATATAACTTCCCAATGACGTGCCTCCAATTACACCCACCAAACTAATGTAAAATTGTGCACCTGTCTATTCACCCTATGACTCTCCTCCTACCACTTGAACAATACCACTACTACTAGTATCAAACCATACAACAAAGAACCATACACCCTTACTATAGATGAATTCATTTACATCAGGAGATGAAGAGCTACTACAAAATCATATGTTAGTACATAATACTACTGACACAAAAATGGAAGATACATCCAAAACAACACTCTCATCTTCATAGCTACAATCTAAGCATTCTTCCTTCACTCATCTCATATCTTCATTCTGAGCACAATGGAACATAGGGATTTTTACTTTTACACCTTCCGTTTAACTCTACGTAGAAATTTCCAATGACATGCCTCCAGTTACACCCACCAAACTAATGGAAAAATGTGCACGTGTATGTGCACCTTGTGATGCTCCTCCTACCACTTGACCAATACCACTACTACTAGTATCGAACCATACAATAAAGAATAGTACACCTATGCTATAGATGATTTCTTTTACATTGGGATATGCAGAGCCACTACAAACTCATATGTAAAACTTAAGATTACTAACACAAAAAGGGAAGATACATCCATGGCAACACTCTCATCTTCACAACTACAATCTAAGCATTTGTCATTCAGTCATCTCATCTTCTCACCAACCTTCTAACCTATGATCTCTATCAAGCCTCTTCCTTTATCAACTACCAACATATTCCTAAACCTTATCGACCTACTCCTCCATGTCTCCAATTATCCTCATGGTTGGTTGGTCATTATGACATTTTCCTAACATCCTTTCTTAGTTTTCCCCTATTGGCTCAACCGTCCATTGAAAATATCTTTGGCTTGACCATTCCACTTTTCCATACTTCCTCAACCTATTAATATTTTTAACCTCCCCAGTCATGGAATCCTTCTCCTCTCTCACCATCACTACAAAATCCTAACTAGCTAATCCTCCTTGGCAAGCATCCCTACTCTCCGGACACTGCCACCTTCTTCTTGCGTAGTACTTCCCTATGTCACATCTCTTCTTCCTGTGCCAGCTTCCTCCACTATGCACCTTCGACCTCTCTTCCCATGCTCCTCTATCCTTCTATGTGACCATCTACCTAAACAAAAATCACAAAAAAATCATCTCCAACATTTGCACAAAACCCTTAAGATTTTAGGTAGAACCAAATGATAGGTAGATTGGTTACTACTTTTGCATTTCCTATTGTAAACATCAAGGGACAAGACCCAATGAAGAACATCCCTTTGTCTGCACTTCCTACTTTTTAAGGTATAATTATGGAAGAACTGGATACATTCCTTTTTGAATTCGATATCATTTTCATAAGTTATGATTACACCACCGAATAATAGAAACTAAAACGTTCTACATCCAAATTAAAAGGGAATGCACTAAAATGGTTTATGGGACTCAGTGGAGCATCCATTACTACCTCAGATGGGATGAATAAGATATTTTTGGAAAAGTATCAGGATTATTGTCATTTTAGATATTAGAAGGATAAATTATTTTGAATGACCCAGGCACGAGATCAGAAATTGGAAGAGTATGTTGAGCTCCTTTAGCATAATTTTTAGATATCTCAACATAGTGATTTGTATAAAGAAATAGTTTAAACAATTTTGATCAAGGGAATTTGGGATGACTACCTTGATATGTGTAGTTCAAAGTGTTTGTTGCGCTGATGCTGAACTGGATCTTTGCAAAGTTGAATGGCACTTTGATTATCACACCAAAGTGTAGTCGGATGCTGCTGCTGAAAACCAAACTCTGATAGGATCTGACAAAGCCACAACGCTTCCTTACTAGCCTCTACGGCACCACGATACTCTGCTTCTGCTGAAGAAAGAGAAATGAAAGCCTGTTTCTTGCAAGCCCATGTAATAGGTCCTGAACCAAGAGTGAACACATAACGAGCAGTAGACTTCCGATCATCAGGGTCACCAGCCCAATCAGAATCAGTGAAACCAACCAATAGAGGAGATGCTTCAGCACTGTAATGAATGCCAAACTGAACTGTAACTCGAACATAACGAAGTATTCGTTTAGCTGCTTTCCAATGACTTTCACGTGGGGTTTGCATAAACCGAGCAACAAGGCCAACAACAAAGGAAAGATCAGGACGAGTATGGGTTAAATACAAAAGTTTTCTGACAAGTTGACGATATAAGGTAGCATCAACTTCAGGGGAAGTACAATTGACTGAAAGTTTGACTCCAGACTGAAAGGGAGAAGGAGCTGGCTTACAATCTTCCATGTGAAAAAAGCGTAGAAGATCATAGGCATACTTGGTTGGGAGAGGAAAATACCTTCCTTGGATTGCAAAACTTGAAGACCGAGAAAATAATGTAAATGTCCTAAGTCTGTCATTTCAAACTTCTTTTTAAGGCTGGACTTCACATGGTTAATAAGGTTGGGATTACTACCAGTGAGGATAAGATCATCAACATAAAGAACAAGAATGATAAGAGACTTGCCCTCTTTCTTGGTGTAGACAGTATGGTCAGAATGACACCTAGAAAAGCCAGATTCTAAAAGGAAACTATCCATTTTGGCATACCAAGCCCGAGGAGCTTGCTTGAGACCATAAAGGGATTTCTTAAGACGACATACAAGGCTGGAGTCTTTTTGTATAAACACAATAGGTTGTTCCATGTAGATTTCTTCATGCAAGTCCCCATGCAAGAAAGCGGATTTAACATCCATCTGATGGACTTCCCATTTGAAAGAGGCAGCGAGGGAAAGAACAAGGCGGACAGAGTTCATTTTGGCAACGGGGGAAAGTTTCAGTATAGTCAATGCCTTCAACTTGTGAAAGGCCCTTAGCAACAAGACGAGCTTTATGTTTATCAACTTTCCCATCTGGTCCATACTTGGTTCTGTAAACCCATTTGCATCTAACAAGTTTTTCGTCCCTTTGGTAGAGGAACAAGATCCCATGTATCATTTGCCAATAATGAATGATATTCTTCATT
>APFE031640174.1:10335-41467 GCA_000404065.3 Pinus taeda | reverse complement strand
AAATTCAATGATTTTACCTTCACCTGAATGAGTTATCTGATAAACAGATAGAAGGTTGGAGGATAAGGTTGGAACACATAATACATCATTAAATTGACCATTGTCTATATGAACAGTTCCAGACCCTACAACACTAAGAGATCTATTATCACCAACATATATATTTTTGGTGTTACAATCATTTAAAGAAGAAAACATGGCTTTATTTTTGGCCATGTGATAAGAAGCTCCAGAATCAATGAGCCACTCATGAGAATGAGAAGAAGAAGATACATTTAGTGCATAGCCAGACCGAGATGCTTGACAACCACATGCAGAAAGTGCCATTCCTGAAGATGAATTTGAAGAGTGCTCCAAATTGATGTTATGCTTCTTCATTGCTGCTTCCAAGGCTTCCATCTTCTTAAAACATTTATATTCTAAGTGGCCATCACGATTACAAAAGTTTCAATGTCTATCAGTCTTCTTGCCTTTGTTTTTATTTGCCTTATCATTCTGGTGAAATGATTTTTCATTTTGAGGCTGAAATTGCTTAGGACCCTTGTTTGGTTTAGGACCATTCTTTTAAGGATATGACTTCTTAGGATTCTTTGAGTTTGGTTGCTGCTGGGCGATTAATGCTTTCTAAGAAAAGTTTCCAAGATTAAGAAGACCAAGGTGTAAGAGTTTCTCTTGTTCTCTTATTAAAGAATCACAAAAAGCATCAAAGGAAGGGGGCTTGTAATCATGTCCTTGAGAAATGAAGGCTTATCTTGTAGAATGGAAGGTGGAAACAAACACAGAGTAGGCTGGTCCCAACTTAGTAAGAATGCAATAGATAAGGGCACTATCTTCTTTCTTAACTTTAACACCTTCCAAGAGAAGTCTAATGGTCTTGAACTTTGACAAGAAATCTTCAATGCAAGAAAAATCATTGGGGTTTAATGTAAGCAACTCATTTTCAAGCTGATGGGCTCTAAGTTCATTTTTTATTCCAAAAACTTTAGTAAGCTGCTCCATTGCTTTATCAGGAGTATCAAGTTCAGCAATATGGAATCTAAGATCGGGAGAGATAGACATCCCTATCAACCCAACACCAAAAGGACACCGCTCATAAACAGATCACAGATCAATACACCAGTATTTTGACGTGGTTAAAACCCTCAGAGAGGGAAACAGTCCACGGCCTGTGCTAACATGGCTACTACAGGCAATTTATTAATAAAAGAATGAAAATTTACATAAGCTTCTCTCATGCACGGTTAACCCACAAATGACCCTCCATGCGCTTTAAATAGAATTCATGGACCAATCAGGTGTCAAGCCATGGATCAAGTGTCGGTAATACCGAGGAGAGAATGAACCGTCGGATCACTACATATCGTGATCGTCGGATTGTAAGTTACAAATGTACATGTTAAAGAAACACACTTTACCTAACTCTATACTAGACCAAGTTATACTTAACTATTCCTACGTGTCGGAATATCCTAACATGCACTGGTGTAGGGAAGAGTTCCTTGCACAATCCGATTGAAAGTGAGTTAAGACAAGGATTGAGAGTAAAGAAAATGCAAGAAAGGAATTTCATAAACAAAAAAAACTCAGCTAACTCTCAAACCATGGATCCGTTTCACACTTTAACTACAAAAGAAATTTAAATCTAAATTTGAGAAATAAATATTAAAATTGTAACATCACACAACACCAAAGGAAATATTCACATTGTCTTTCTGAATAACAAAAGCACGAGGGGTAAACGAGCTGCGTTGGTTAGGCCCTATCCAAATGGCTTGTTCCACTTCTAAGGAATGAAAAATCTCAGCACTTGAAATATACATCAAAGATAAATTAGACATTGTGTATGAAAATCATGGCAGTTCTGTTGTATTACTCAATTCGGTAAATGTACATAATAGAGTAAGTCCAGCCCCAGAGTTGAGGTGATAGCCAGATTACATAGAACGAAATTATAGTTGATGGTTCACTAGATAATCCTACCTATGATCTATATCTTATACATCCTTTCAGCCCTGGGCATTTTCACTAATTACAGACATTTTCTTATTCAAGCCTTTTAGCCGAACAGACTAGAAACTAAAATTACAAAATCGGTTAGCAATTATAATGCACATGTATCTTGCTTGTCCATAACCCAACTTTAGAAAAAATTCCTTGATTGTGCACCACTTGTTATCCATCTTCATTTCATCAGCAACGAAACTCGGAGTCAAGGATCAAGACCTATCCTCTTGGAAGATTTGGCTCTCAGAAATCTCAAACAGTCTTCATGGCTCTCGGAAATCTAAGTTCCACGATTACTCTAGGAAATTAACATGAGTTCCAAGAGGTATGTAAATAGGCATGAAATCTATATAAAAATGATTAATAAAGTGATGTAATAAATCTTAATGTAAAATATGAGCATGTGCAAGAATGAGTATCTATCTTGGACTAGTGTAGGAAAGAGGGGTCTTTATTGAGATCAAATAGAGGCTAATATTTATGGAAATGGGGTAGAAATAGCACAATTTGGGACACCAACATCCTCCCATCCCTAAATTTTTGTGTGTCCTCACACAACGTTTTACCTTGTGCAAAAAATCCTCAAAAATGAATGGCCAGTTCCTTAGTCCTGAACTTCAATGTATATTCCTTCTTTCACTATCTTCGGCTTCTTGTCTCGGGCTTTTCACAGCTACTTAGTCACCTTCTTGAGGTATTTATAGCATTTGGAAGCTCGATACTTCCATACCTTTACTTGTTGCTTCTGCCTTTTTACCTCTCTGAGTAACTCCACCTCGCTCTGCTTCTGCCAACTCTGCTCCTTCATGACCTAGTTCAAAGCCTATGGGTCACAAACTTGCTGCTCCAAGTCTACTATTTTGCTGTTGAGGTAGAGAGTGGAGGGTGTTTTCTAAAGATATTTGGGTTTGAATGCCTTCTCTACCACAGACTCGAAACAGGTCCCATCATCATCAAGTTCAATGTCATCGAATGTCTGCCTTATGACGTCGCCGAGGGTTTCTACACTCAGGGCTTTCTTGTCACTGAGGGTTTTGATGCCCTCCATAGTATTTGTGCCAAGGGTTTCAGTACCTTATGCGCTCAAATTCCTCAGGGCTCTTAATACCCTATTCTTCTAGTTTCTTAGGGGATTTAGCACCATGTCTTTCCAAATCAATAAGGGTTTCGATTCCCTGTTCTTGTACAACCGCAGGGGCTTCAGTACCCTGTCCTTCTAAAAACTTCAGGGTCTTCAGTACCCTGAACTTCTAAAAATGTAGGGTCTTTAGTACCCTGACCTTCTAAAATAGTAGGGGCTTCAATACCCCGCTCCTCAAAATCATTGAGGGTCTCCCTGTTTGGTCCACTGAAATTATCACGGGTCTCTACATGTTGTTCCTCTTCATCCTCACGACCCCCTACTTAGACTTCACTAGTATTCAGATTCATCTTCCTGCTCCTTGACCTATTGACAAATGTTGACAATAAGACATCCTCTTCTGCATTCTCTTCATCTTCCACAGTGTGTGCCACTACATGTGCAAGAACTAAGAAATTATGAACTGTAGGGGAAACTTGGGGTGATTCGTTGATTACAATAGGAGAATTTGACTGGTTCATCCCTTGGGAGACAGTATTCCTCCTCATCGAGGTTCTGGTCTTCCTCTTCTTTGCCACTGGTGGAGTATTTCCAACGACCTTGTAGTGACCAATCCAGGGGTCTAGATTAGACTAAATTTAATGTCAACCAAGTAGGTAAACTTAGAGGCACGTGTCTAAAATTTATAGACCTAAAAGGATCTCATCTACCTAAATTAGTGTCTACTATGACAGGCTACAACACTCTTTTACAAGAGATTGGAATATGTTTCCTTTCACAATTTGAACACCTATATCCTCTAATTTAATTAGCTGCTCTAAAACAAAGTGTTACTAGTTTGAGTTCTTAATCCTCTTACAAGGATATAATTCTCAAAAATTATTTCTAGATAACACACTAAGCATACTAGAAATAAAATTCATGCAAACCAAAAACTCTTTTAAGCATACCAAAACTCAAAAACAGAGTCCATAGAAATACTTTAAAATTCAATGTTCAATTAAATCTTTTACAAGATCTTGTTCAATAATTTAGCAATTGAATTTTCAAGCTATCACCATGAATCATACAATAGTACTTTCAAGAACTTCTAAGTGAATTAATAAACTCACAAGCAATGAAATGATATCAAACGCTATTCATATCTGAAGTCTAAATGCTATGAAAATGAAATGAAAGTATACCAATCTTCACGTAGGGCCCGTCCACGCATTGATGGCACACTTAGAAAACTTTAGATGATAAAAACGTTAACACATAAACACATGAAACACTGCCTGTGATTAAGTTCTGGAAATTAATTACATACAAAATAGAGTTTTGGAAAAACAACACGCAGTCTTCCGTTTGCTCACGTCTATATCCTTTCTTCCCTAGCATTCCTTAAAATTTACAATTGAATGTACATACATTATCACTGCAGATGTTTCTGCTTTTACAATCAAAAAGGTTATTTTTGTTTTTTCCTAATCCTAACTGATTTCTAAAACAAAACGAAATCAGTTTAGGTAACTTTAGCTTTTTGCTTCTTTTACAACCAAAAAGGTTGGGTTTGACTAGCATTGACCATGTATCCAGGAGCTCCAGATTCGATGATGAATAGATTCTCCACCATGTATGTACATCCTAGATCACGTCCTTATCCTCTGTTTCAATTTTCCTTCCATGCCATGTGTCACAACATAAACCAATTACATGAAGTCATGACATCCCGTAATTTTGTTGAAAATTTCCAATTTTTAACATAAAAATCCATAAATTAAATTTAATGTAAAATAACAATTTATAATGCTTCATTAATCAATTTCAATGGACTATGAAGGGTTTATGGAAGAAAATGATAGATAAATGATGGATTTTTAGAAGAAAAGAATGGCAATAAAATAGTACCAACAGACCTTCTTCTCTACTTACATTGGTTTACTTTCACTTCATTACTTGGCGGGAGACGATGTCTCTGCCTTCCTCTTCTTACTTGTACTTGTGCGAGCAAACTTCTCTGCAGCCCTCGCTCGAAATTATTCCAGAAATGCCCCCATATTACGCCCTTTTCTTCCATCCTTTTGTTTCCTAGAATCGTGATAAGCCCGTGATGGTAGATCTTGGTTACGACTTGGCTTTTGTTTCCACTCTGCATGCCCTTCACCATCTTTTCAAGACTCTTGAGCAAGTAGTAGGGGAAATTAATCAATTTTCCCAACTCGAAATGCAGCAGTAATCGAAGGTGTTATACAAACGCTAATGCATATTGTCCTTCCCTAGTTACAAATTTCTGTAGTGTAAACAAAAAGTCTCGCCACTTCCCGACCACGTTAGTCTGTGGAAGTCCCTTTCTCTAGTAAACCTTAATTTTCTTGTCAACCACGAGCCGGTGCCAACGTTTCTTCGTGAGCCTCTCCTTTTTAAACCAGTGCTCTCTTGTAAGTGGCAGGCCTGTGGCTTTTGCAATAAACTCCTCTGTAATTTTGAACTTTAATGACCTGACCCTGGCTTGGCCTCCCTTGAATGTCTTTGTGAACTCCAGTACCACATCCATGTCAAACTCATCAAACTTCTATAGGAATGGTAGGAACCCAGGTTCTTGCAATAGTGCAAGATTGTTACTATACTCTGTAGTTTACTCAATCTCTTGAAAAGATAGTGGCTCACTCCTCATAGGTGCCATTTCGAACTACACTTCACCCTCTCTGATCACACCCTCGAAGGAATTTCTAAGTGACTCCCATTTCCGCTGAGAGTTTTATGCCGGAGGTTCGTCAACCTCCGTCTTTTCAGACCCACTCACCCGGCTATGATGGAACAGCCCCCATGTTATAGACATTTTTGGGCACTTCAACCCCAATCACAAATGTCCATAAACTGAGGGCTCTTAAGTCCCTAAAAGTGTTGCTTCACTGCCTAAAGGAACAAGGTCCACTAATTACATCATCTCCCAGAAGTTCTCCACTGAAAACTACTCATAAATGGTCAAAACTGGACCATACTAAAAGCTCCATGCAGAGGGTGCGATGCATATCACCTTCCCAATGTACAGGGTGCGATGCATACTGGTTTGCTCCTCTGTAGAGTGCGATGGTCGGGAATGGACAAATGGCAGGGAAAAAAATGCGAGGTGGAAGATCATGGAATCTTCCAGAAGCTTCCCCTCTGACACTTGCCACTCCATTTCCGACGAGGGATGAGTAAGAGATCTTCATTCTCCAAGTGGAAGCAGGAACTATCAGAGAGATGACACTAATCAAGATCCCAAAAGATGACTCACCTCTCTGTAATCATCTATATATGGATCCCTCATCACAGAGATCCAAAGGCTGGAATTTTGTAACTTAAAGAGAAGTGTTGTTGGTATTCTGGTGTACATTCACAGTGTTGGGTGATTTAGCTTTGCTTGAGGTGAAGAAGGGCTTCTTAGCTAGAGGATGATGCTAGGTCAGAGCTGCTCATGGTTGTAATCCTCTTGCTACTTTTTATCTGAATAAAGTTATTCTTGTTTCCTTCCATATTCTGGTGTACTTGTTTATATATACTTGTATATGGTTAATGTACATCTGATCCTGCATTATTTATGAACTTAGATCCTTGTTTCTTGCATAGTAGTATGTTGTTGTGATTCTAAGGTCCTTTTGAAGCTAAGCAGACAAAGAGCAAGTGGCAAAACTCTATCAAGAAGGAGAGGGAATCGAGCGCAAGACTCAGGTTGGCCCTCTTGGTTCTACTATCATCTATTTTCATAAAAGGAATCAATAGTAGACTTTGATTGTTTGTTTCTAAGATAGCCACCCATCTTAGTGGGAATAGCAGCATCCGTGTGGACACTCTTCCCGTATAACACCCACATATCAGGTGTTGATTCGTGTCAGCCCGCTACAGGTGAATCATAATGATTGGATGCAATGGTGGTATAGGCGGCAGTGGCACAATGGTTATAATGATCAGATTATGGGTAAGCTAATAATGGTCAGGAAATGCGGAATTATTTCAAGGAGGGTGAATGCAGTTTATCAAACAATAGTACCATTGCACAGTCAGCATCATAATTTAATCAAGACATACTTCAGCATCTATTGAAAAGATTAGATTTCAAACCTGATACATCTTGCACTTTAAAGATTTTTCCTAGGTTAGTAAATAATGAAATAGAGAATCAATTAAAACATGGAATGCTATAATATATCAATACACATGTACAGGAAAGTACAGATCCATAAATATCCTTGATAAACCACTCTAGGACTATGTACATTTTACTTGATTTCACTGTCAGTTGTGTTTTTGTACTAAACTTGCCTACACTGTTGTGCTTGCACCATAGAATTTTACCAAAACAGAGAATCTAATAGGACATACTTTTGTAGTTGGATTTAAAAAAAATTCCTCATTATACAAGAAAAATATATTCACCATCCTTTGGTGTTTCTCGAACATGCCTTCTAGATTGACTGCATCAAATTTTGCAATCAATTTATGAGGGAATAAAGAAGTGGGAAAAGGGTAAAAATTTTAGAATGGGAAGAAATATTACAATAGGGATTTTAGAAACAATATCACCAAGAGGGATAAATGAAATGGGATGTGGAAAAAAATTCAAGGGAAAAGAGGGATTTTACAAAATCGTGCAAGGGTAGTTTCTTAGAAGAAAGAGGAAGGTAATTTATTGGGAATTTTAGAAATGAAACTAGTGGGAAATTTCAAAATGGGAAATATAAGAAAGATAACATTTTTACCTTGAAATCTGCCTACACTGGTGCAGGAAAAAAATAACTTTAGCGGGATGTGAGCATTTACTTCGATAAAAATGTCCATGCTAGTTACCCCAAACTTGGGTAAGTGCTCGATTTTGTGAACTTTCTTCGTCTTGGTGGAAACCAACATATCTAAAAATAAAATAACCTTCCATTTTTATTAAAATTTTGATCTTCCTGCTAGCATGTTGGTTTCCAGGTTGATCCTTCTGCGATCATGTCAGTCAAATGATTTTCATAATTACAGGAATTTTTTTTCTTTTATACTTTTTTTTTGTCATTTTTCCTTTTTATTTTTCTTTTACTATTTTTCAATAAGGACAAAAAGGAATCAATTCTTCAATGGGTTTGTGTTACCACCTACCAACTCCTTTTTAAATGGTTGTTGGACTTGCTGCATAAAATCTCCTTTAGTAAGGGGCTGAAAATTTGCCTTCAATCTCTGCCCATTTACCAGAAACACAAAATTCCATCCATCAATAGTTTTGATTTCTACCGCTCCATTTTCAAACACTTTGACCACCTCATAGGGTGCCATCCAATGTGTATGGAATTTCCCTATAAAATATTTCAATCTCGAATCGTAAAGGAGTACCCAATCACCTAGTTGGAAATGCTTCTTCTTAATGGACTTGTCATGCCACTTATTGCGTTGTTGTTGAACCAAGATTTCTTATTGAACAACAGCCATTTTGAATTCATCTAACTTGTTTAATTGTAGAAGATGTTACTGTTGTTCTTCAAAGAGATCTAGTCCCAATTGGACTACAGTCCTGAAAGTCTTGATCTGGACTTCTATAAGAAAGAGGAGTTGCTTCCCGTACACCAGCTCATATGGTCTGTGTCTTGTGTTGTTTCTCCAAGTGGTTCGATAGGCCCATAATGCTTCTGGTAATTTGTCAACCCAATCCTTTCTATGCATGTTTACCATCTTTGTGAGGATGGACTCAATCACCTTATTCATGGACTCCACCTGACCATTTTCTCACGGGTGATATGGTGTAGATTTCCTATGTCGTATTTTGTACTGCTCCATCACACTATGTACCATATTAGAAATAAATTGTAGTCCATTGTCAAAAACAATTCTCTTGGCACACCAAATCTAGTAAATATTTTAGTAAAAAGAAAATCAACAACAAATCTTTCAGTAGCAAAAGAAACAACTTTAGCTTCTACCCATTTTGTAACAAAATCTGTACAAACCAAAATATGCTTTTTATTCAATGATGCTGGATTTATCGATCCTACGAAATCAATGACCCATTTTTTAAAAGGCTCAATCATAACCTGAGGACATAAAGGCATTTCATTGGTTTGATTAGGCTGGTCAATTCACTGAAAGCTATCACACCGCTTGACATATTGTTTGGCATCCTTGAACAAGGAAGGCCAAAAATAGCCATCTCTTAACAATTTGTATGTAGTTCGCTTATCGGCGAAGTGAACCCAACAAGGTTCATCATGGGCAGATTTTAAGATATAAAACACTTCTTCCTCTCTTAGACATCTATGGATAATGAGATCTGCTCCAGTGTAAAAGAGGTCTCCTTAGATCCAGGAATATGAAGCACTTTTCTGAATGATATTCCGCTTTTCACTGGCAGATAAGTGAGGTGGTAATTTTCCAATGGCTAAATAGTTAGCTATGTTAGCAAACCATGGGGATTTTGTTGACACAACAAATCCATTCCTAACTAATCCAGTCAAATCGAGTCGTTCTCAATATAATCATTTTATAGCCATTGGAGTTTTTGCTCTATCTACTTAACATGCAAAGCCTGATCTGCTCATTCAACTTGTCCTGACGATGAACCACACTAGTTGGTTCGAAACGCGTCGACAAATGAAATATCTTGTGATTTACGTCGAAAAGTCTCTCATAAAGTTAATATGGATCACATAAGCCTCAATTCCAAAAAAAATAAAAAAATATGTTCGTCAGGAAAATCATCATCAAAAGGAATTGCTTCACCAAAATTCTTTAATCTTGAAAGATAATCTGCTACTACATTTGATTTTCGTGGTCTATCAACAATAGTAATATTAAATTCTTGTAATAATAGCAACCACCTAGTCACTATACCGCTAGTTAATGGTTTGTTTATCAAATATCTTATTGCAGAATGGTCAATATGTACAAAGAATTCATATCCTGTAATATAATGTCTGAATTTATTAATAGAAAAAATTATAGCTAAAAACTCTTTCTCATTAACTGTATAATTGAATTCAATGGGTGACAAGTTTTTACTAATGAAATAAATAGAATAATATTGTTTGTCTTCTTCTTGTCCTAAAGCTGCACCAATAGCAATATCTGAGGCATCAGAGGAAATATAGAATTGCAAGGACCAGTTTGGTCCTCTCAAAACTAGTGCTTGGAATAATTTTTCCTTCAATGTCTCAAGGGACTGTTGGCAAGCTATGGACCAAGAAAACTCACTATCTTTAGCCAAAAGTTGGAAAAGGGGGATATCTATCCTTGAGAAATTCTCAATGAATCTCCTATAGTAGCCGCATGACCTAGAAAACCTCTCACTTCCCTTTGCGTTTTGGGTATAGGAAGACTCAAAATGACTTCTATTTTTGCAGGGTCAACCTGGATACCTTTGTCGGAAATAAGATGGCCAAGGACCACTCTCGCCTTGCACATTAATCTACATTTCTTGTCATTCAAGGTGAGATGAGCTTCTTGGCAGTGAAGAAGCACTTTTTCTAAATTCTTGAGGGCTTCCTTAAATGAATCACCAAACACAGAGAAGTCATCCATATAGATTCTACGCACTCAAGGTCAGCAAAAATAGCCAATACTGGCCTTTGAAAGGTAGTTGTGGCATTACATAGTCCAAATGAAGCACTCGGTAAGAAAATGTACCCCATGGACATGTAAAAGTGGTTTTGTCTTGCTCCTCGGGTGATATCTGTATCTGGTTATATCCGCTAAAGTTGTCTAGAAAAGTAGAGTACTTCTTATTAGCAAGGGTATTGAGTACCTGATCGATGAAAGGAAGGGGGAAGTAATATTTGAGAGTGGCTTTATTCAATTCTCTGTAGTCAATACAAATGCACCATCTCCCATCTTTCTTTGAGACCAATACTAATGGTGAGGAGACACCCACTGGCAATCAGAAATGGGATAGATAACATCAACATCTAATAGTTTTGCAAATCTTCCTTTACAACATCACTTAGAGTTGGGTTCACTCGCCTTTGGGGCTGTCAGATAGGTCAGGCTCCATATTGAATATAGATATGGTGTGTAGAAGTTTCAAGAGGGATGCCTTTCATATCTTCATAACCCCATGCAAAGGCATTGAGATGGTTTCACAACAAATTCACAAGCTACTCTTGCTGAGAAGGATCTAAGTCTGAACTGATATACAAGGATTTACTTGGACTAATCTCAACAAGAGTGGTATCAGGCTCAAGAGTACACAAAGGTGTCATTAGAGATGGTGATGATGGAGGCAGAGAATCATATCTTTCTTGAAAATATAGACTAAAAATCTGACTTAATGACTCGTAATTAGGCATGGCGTCTAGATTGTTTAGGAAGTCTTGAATCTCACCCTCCTATGAGGACTCAGAATTCTGATATATTAAGGAAACAGGTTGAGTCTCCTCATCACTACTATAGTCTAACCATAGAGTGTCTCGGAGCTCCTGAATGGATCTAGTGGGTGCATATAAGGTGACTTTCTTTTTGGAATGTCCATGGGAAATATACATATCACTAGAACAACATCCAATATAAGCATTGGCCGTAGCAAGCCATGGTTGTCCCAAGATCAAGGGATGCCTGCCACAGGGTTATTTGGATAAAGCACAATGAAATCTGTGGGATATTCCCAAGAATCTAGGGAAATGGTCATATCATCCAACACCCCTTCCAACTTGATTTTAAATCTATCCGCCAATTCAAGCACAATGGGAGTAGGACGAATATGGACCAATCCAAGTTGAACCATGGTTTGCTTGGTCATAACATTAATGGCTACCCCTAGGTCTATAAGTACATTGGAGACAAGAACATCACCTATCTGAACAGAGACAACAGGGTTGCAGGGGTCAATATATTTTTCCATGTGCATACACCCCATCATTAACTTTGTTGCTCTACCAACAAATTGAATGGTTTGAGGTTCCAATCTTCTCCTTACTGGCTTCTTGAGACAGATTTCCCTAATGATTTTTGTACAGATGGGGATCTTTTTGATAGATTGAAGAAAAGTTACCCTTATGAAAAGGTTCTTAAGCTCAGAAGTTAGGCTAGACTCAAGAATGGGGTCTTTCTTCTCCACAACTAACCTCTCTGGATAGGGAGGTCGGTTGGAAGAAGATGCCAAGGGCTCATAATGTACATGGATAGGCTGAATGGTGTCATCTTTTTTAGAATGGCCATGAGTCTCCTCCTCTCCTTTCCCATTGATAATCACCATGGGATGCTTTTGATTTTCTGAGATTACCACCTTCCCTGATCTCATTTGGAGATCATTGACTCCAACTGGCATAGTCTGAAATCTGGATGAAGAAAGTGGGGTCATACAATGGATCATTTGTATCGCTTTATTATTGGGGTTGGGTAAAGGTTGAGAAGGAAGCTGAGAAGGTTGAAACGGTGGAGGTAAAGGTAATGGACAAATAGGTTGATTCAAATGAGGTAATGATGGTTGAGGCATTGGGTAAGGTGCATATGTAGGAGGGTATGATTGCATAGGTGCAGGATAGGAATGATGTGAATGATGTGAATGGTTTGGCCCTCCCCATCCTTGTTGCCAATATTAGGAGGGTTGTCCATATTGATATTGATTCCCATGTTGCCAATGTTGAGAGTGACCAGTGTTAGGATAGGAATATGAGTGTGCATTATAACCAAAAAAATGTGTTGGAGGTTCAGGAACCATACCTGCACTTACCTGAGGCCAATTTTGTCATGCTCCCATAGCATGCAATGATTCAGCTTCAGGTTGTCCCCCTTCAAGTACAACTTTCAACCCAGGTATGGATGGACATTTGTCTGTAGCATGGTTATCTACACAAATTGCACATTTATTAGTTTCTTTAATATCTAGAGGACATTCTCTTAAATGATGCTTTCTTCTACATCTAGGACAGAAAATAGACAATATCTCTTGCTCTTCTACAAGTTTTTGCTAAAAATTCAAAGAGGCTAATTGTTTACTAACAGTATTCACTATTTCAATTTTCATATTGTCCATTTTGTTTTCTAATCCAATAATCATAGCATCAGTAGATTCGGTTTTCCTATTTTTATTCTGAATTCCTTTACCAGATCTATATTGGTTCCTTGAGAATTTCCTGGACAAGTCACATATCTCATCAAAAGTTTTTTGAGCAACATCCCCTTGTCCTAATAGAATTAAATTATTCCTAGCATCATTAGTAAGCCCACGTAAGAACAAGGTTCTAATGGTACTTAGATCAAATTTGTGCTTTGACCTTTGGAGGATGTACATGAATCTCTCCAAGTAGTCCTCCAGCATCTCCTCATTATTTTGCACAATAGTAAAGATTTCATCTTGAATATCTCTAGTTTTAGAATTCCTGATATTTCGATAAAAACACTCTCTTCATTTTCTCCCAAAAATTTATAGTGTTTCCTCCTAGTCCCATGAACCAACGGAGTGTTGCGTCCTTGAGAGTTGCAGGAAACAATTTTAACCTCTAGGCATTAGATGAGTAATCATAACTTCTACACAAAATATCAAACTCAAATAAGAAAGAGTTTGGATCTTCATATACCTTACCATGGAAATGAAGAAGAGATGATGGTGAAATATTTTTCATTTGTACTTATATATTAGGATTCACAATTGGGAATTCGAAAGTGGGTTGTTCCTCATTTACCTTATTTTCACCACTTCCTTCTGCATGGTCTTCCATATTTGCCATTGTTGTTCTTCCACACGAACCACTCTCAACAGGCTGAGAAGGCTGACGGTGGATTCCAACAATCCCCTTCTTCCCCTTTATGGGTTGCGTCACACCTGAACCACTACTACCAGAGCCCAGGTGGACTATTCCTGCATGATGAGTCTAAGTTTGTTTGGACTTTCTGCCTGCAAAAGAAGGCCCAATATGAGTTTTGGTTTCAGATTTGTCAGTATTTATTTGGCCCCTAGTGGGCTTCGGACCCCTACCTCTTTTAGGCCTTCATTTCAAAAAATGGCAAAACAAAATTCAAATAAAAACTGCAATTCTCGAAAAATAAATCGACACCTATAAATTCCTTCAAACAATAGAAGCACAATGTAGGGAAAAAATAATAGCAGACTTACCCATATTGCAAAAGAATGGAAAATTCTTACCAAGTCAAATCGCCTCCCTAACAACGACGCCAAAATGTTGGGTGTAGGAATTGCGCTTAAGCGAACTCCTCAACACTTAATTGTCAACCCGGGGTTTTCGTAAACTTAGAGATGAAGCACAGGTAATGCCAGAAGTGGTATGAAATTTTCCTATTCCTAACCCTACTTCTTAAAGGAAATTCTTGTAGAATCAGACATAAAATAATCGTAAAGGCAATTAACACCAAGGCAACTCCAGTGCTGGAATCTAAAAGATAATTTGCAAGTAAATCAAGTAAAGGAATTTTCACATGACTGAAACAATCTTAAATGCTGAAATGAAATGATATGTTCATTTTCATATGGATGGCTAACAGTTTGAAAAGTGGGCCCTTGCAGAGTTTTTTGTTCCTCCTAATATTCCTTCCACACAAACAACTTGTTCTTGCACTGTTGCAATCTGCTTGCACTGGTGAAGGTACAATGTCTCTGTGTAAAAGTATATTTGACCTTCCTTACTGAAGACTTATGTCTTAGTGAAGGTGCACTAGGCCTCAGGGCTTAGAGCATTCTATTTTTGTAAACAAGAGACTAGCTCTTGCACCGAGGTAGGGTTTCCTTCACCCAGTTTCCAAATTACTTTCGAAAGGACTAAAAAATGTGTTGAAAAATAATTGCAACTGTAAATGAAATCTTGAAGGATATTATCTATGGAAAAGAAAATGTTTTAATTCATTAATCCTTGGAGAGGAAATAAACTTCATGAAATAAAATAAATTCAAAGGAATCAAGCAGTAGTCTAAGTGATTTGCATGTGTCAATTAACTTTGGTAATCCACTCAAAATGTTTATGTTCTTTGCAAGTATAACATGTTCATGATAAGTTTATGCAACTGCTTTCAAATCCTCTAAAGAGGTACCTTTAATGCTGAAGACAGTTACTAAAGTTAACA
This sequence comes from Pinus taeda, assembly GCA_000404065.3. Taxonomy (NCBI): domain Eukaryota; kingdom Viridiplantae; phylum Streptophyta; class Pinopsida; order Pinales; family Pinaceae; genus Pinus; species Pinus taeda. The sequence continues at coordinate 26,376 of APFE031640174.1, read as the reverse complement.
ATTCATTCACTTGCAAAATAACTAGAAATAATATGCGGGTAAGTAATTCAATGTTTGTTGCAAAATGAATTACTGAACCAAAGAGAATGCAACCGCATGCACTGGTGTTAGAAAGAGTTCCTTGCACGATCTGATTGAAGGTGAGTTAAGACAAGGATTGAGAGTAAAGAAAATGAGAGAAAGGAATTTCATAAATGAAATAGACTCAACTAACTCTCAAACCATAGATCCGTTTCACACTTTAACTACAAAAGAAATTTAAATCAGAATTTGAGAAATAAATATTAAAACTGTAATATCACACACCTGCAAAGGAAATATTAACACTATATTTCTAAATAACAAAAGCACGAGGGGTAAATGACTTAGGTTGGCTGGGCCCTAGCCAACCAGCTAATTCCCCTTCTAAGGAATGAAAAATCTCAACACTTCAAATATATATCAAAGATAAATTAGACACCGTGTATGAAAATCATGACAGTCCTCTTGTATTACTCGATTCGGAAAATGTACATAACAGAGCAAGTCCAGCCCTAGAGCTGAGGCCATAACCAGATTACATAGAACGAAATTACAGTCGATGGTTCACTAGCTAATCCTACCTATGATCTATATCTTATACATCCTTTCGGCCCTAGCCATTTTCACTAATTACAAACATTTTCTTATTCAGGCCTTTCGGTTGAACAGACTAGAAACCGAAATTACAAAAGCGGCGAGTAGTTATAATGCACATGTATCTCACTTGGCCATAACCTAACTTTGGCAAACATTCCCTGATTGCATGCCACTCGTTATCCTTCTTTAGTTCATCAGCAATTAAACTCAGAATCAAGGATTGAGAACCGTCCTCGTGGAAGATTTGGCTCTCGGAAATCTCAGACAGTCTTTGTGGCGGTGTAGGATTCTACCTGCACTAGTCATACTCATTCATAATTAATACTAAGTTCCACGATTACTCTAGGAAATTAACATGAGTTACAAGAGGTATGTAAATAGGCATGAAGTCCATATAAAAATTATTAATAAAGCACTGTAATAAATCTTAATGTAAAATATGAGCATGTGGAGGAATGGGTAGCTATATTGGACTAGTGCAGGAAAGAAGGGTCTTTATTGAGATAAAACAGAGGCTAATATTTATGGAAATGGGATAGAAATAGGACAATTTGGGACACCAATAGTAGGCATCCATTTGAAGCTGTTAGTTGTGAAAGATTTGATTAACAAAGCTTGTAGACTTTACTTTTTATTTTTTACTTGCATTAAGTCATGTGCGGAGGCCATAGTGTAAGAAAAAACACACTTTTCCGCAACTTTTAATGGTATCTTCTGTATGTGCAGAAATGAACTAGGGAACTGTGGAGCAAGCCAAAAAATAGGTTTTTGAGGCTTGAGATCTAGGAATTTCCTTCTCTTTTGGATGGTTTGGGTTCTAGCCTTGTAGGGGGATGCTTTGGGACACTTTAATGGATAGCGAAAGATTCAAACTGACAGTCAATTGCCCAATGCAACAAAATGATGTGTAACATGGAACCAAAATACGTGAGACAATATCAAGCAATAATTTCATTTGGAAGACCAAATCCAACAACCAAAATAGGTACCAATACCAAATTTAATGTGTTCATATGCCTTTCGTGTAAACTAGATTAGCATGAGCATTGGGGACCAAAAACTTCCTGCGATCACTTTTCTATGGATTTAGATTACATGAAAATTAACCTTTTTAGGATCACACCATTATCTACAACAATACTTTGACTTCCTTTAAATGAATAAATTGACAAGATTTGAAATACATTTTGAGAAATACAAATGCCATTATATTTATTTGATGATGAAGCTAAATTAAAAAGATCAAGACACACCAAATCCATCCATCAAATTCAACAACTAATTCGAACCAAAAAAAGTGCTACCTTACTTGTCTACTACATTGCACCATAAAAAATTAGTCCATTTTGTGGCCAAAACCACATGCTGTCAAAGTGCTCCATTTCCTTTCTCTCCTTTTCCTCCTTCTCCCCCCCACCACGCCTTTTTATTTATTTATTTATATAGAATCAAATGCTAATCATTGATTTCTATTCTTTGTAAGTTATTCTTCATCATTCCCCATACCAAAACAAGATGATTAGAAGATAAAATAAAAACCTCAACGACATGCTTCATTACTTGGAGGAGCTCCTCCTGAATGTCTACAATTTCTTCTTTAAGCTCCCCCTAAGGCCAAGTTGGCCTCAACCTTCTTTTTGTTGCTTTCTTTTCGAGACTTTCTTAAATTTCACTTGTAGATTGTGAGGAATCTTCTTCTTTAGTCTAGACTCCAAGATAGCGAGAGAAAATTTACAATCTTTGGCCATATGTCCAAAATTATCACAGAAGTAACATCTTATAGGCCCAAGCAAAGGCAGAAACGACTCAAATCTTTTGCCAGTGTGCCTTTTTCTTCTTGTGCCATGAAACTTATAGTCAATAGCTTTATGCCCAAAGTCATTACAAGAAAAGTAGTAGCCATGAAATGAATTTTTGTACCTTGCCAAAGGTGAGCTTGCATGGTGTTCCTTTTCATTTGGTTGCTTCTTCTGCTACATGCTTATGCAATTTGCTGAAATATGACCAAGTTTCTGATAGTTAAAACATCTAATGTTTCTCATACCTTTCTTTGACACATCCCTTTTCTTTTCTTCTTGATGGTGACTTCCTTCAGAGCTATTGCAATGTTTTGCTTTAGGTTCTTCAAATTTTGCCTCATTCTTCCCTTTTTGACTTGATCTGCTTTCTTCTTTTTGTGCTTCAATTTTTTTGCAATTGCCAATCTATTCCTTTAGTTGGATGTGAATCTCCTCCTCTTCAGTTCTCCTTGCTTTCTCTAACTGATTTTTCAGATCTACTTTTTCTTCCTTGAAGGCATATTCTTTCTCCTCAAGAATCTACAACAATTTATGCAGAGCTTTATTTTCTAAAGTCGGTTTCTCAATTAGCCTTGTTTGAGATTTGTTTTTAGCCTCAAGGGTTACTAGTCTTTTAAATTCATCATCTTGAGATTCCTGCACTAGAAAAAAACCTTCCTCACTTCTTGAGGAATCAACTTCAAAACACTGATTATTTTCATATTCTATATTCCGAAAATGATTATCGCTAGATTAGAACGAAAAATATCCATGACTGAAAATACTATCCACCATACCTTTCACCTTGAGTAGAGGCTCTTCAGGTTTTGAAACATTCTTGATTTGTTTGCAACGCTTCTTCTCTTGATATTGTTTCCTCTTGTTCTTTTTCATGACCCACGATATGCTCTAAGTGATCAAGCTTCACTGAGAGAACCTGACTCTGATACAAATTGTTGGAAATGGCCTCATTATTGAGAGGGGGGGTGAATCAACAGTGACTGTATTTATATAAATTTTATCTCTTTTTACCAAAACAATAACCCATGAGAATAAATTATAAAACAACAAAAACATCAATAGATAAGAGCATGTAAAATCAACATGAAGCACCATAAACAAAATCATAAATGGACACATGTTTTCTAGTGGAAAACCCTCTCTAGGGAAAAAAAAACCACCTCCTTCTTTGCTTCAAATTTTATTAATCAACAAATCATTTTACATCGTCATAGCAGGCTATATCAATTAAGGAAGTTTCTCACACTAAAATAGCTTTGTGAACATCCATCCTCTCGAAGCCTATAGCCCCAACAAACCTTGCCCAACAGCCCTTGTGTCATGCCCCTACACCTGTGGTAGTCTTTCAACCGCTTATAACGAAGTGTGGCACTACCAACCGTTTTCTTTTCACCAATACTTACGATTGTAGACTATGCCTAACATTCATACTTAGTTTATTTTTTTGTTACCAAGTATTATCATTAGCCTTTATACAGATGAAAACCCATACATATTCATCATCAATAGCAATTAACACATATACAATTGCACAACAGTATAAAGGGAGGGGTAACTCCCTGCAATATGAGTCTGCCTGAATCAATATATATAATTTTCCACTTTTACAAAGTATAAGTTAAATCTTGGGAAACCCCAAATTTACACTTAGCCAATTTCCAACTTCGGCAAACTCGGTTTCCCAGCTCTTCGGCACCTCCGCACTGTTGCCGCACGACTCACCAACCCTTCATTCACCTCATCGCACGATCGTGTCATTTGCCCAACTTGGGCGTGCCTCATCGTAACCAAGTTGCCACACACGGGCATCTTCGCACGAGTCACACCTCCGTTCACAACTCCAACACTTCACCATTTCCACCATTTCGTCATGCACGGAATGCCCTACCCAAGTCGCCCGTCCACACGATTCTTCGTTTCGGCGTGTACGACGCGCCCTCACCCGGCCACTCGTCCGCACATCCACTCATTCACCCAAACTCGTTCACCCGAACAACTTCACCTGAGTCGCCACACAACTTCACCCGGGTTGCCCGACACCCTCACCCGGTTCACCCAAACGAGTTCACCTGGGTCACCCGACGACCTCACTTGGCTCGCTCGAACGACTTCACCTGGGTCGCCCGATGACCTCACCCGGCTCACTCGAACGACTTCACCCGGGTTACCCGACAACCTCATCTGGCTCGCCCAAACGACTTCACCTGAGTCGCTCGACGACCTCGCCCGAGTTTTCTACCTGACGACCTCGCCCGAGTCCTGCCTAAACAACTTCGCCCGAGTTTGACCTTGCCCAAGTTCGCCCTCGCCCAAGTTTTATGCATGAGTTTCCTGCACGAGTTTTTCACCCGAGTTTCTGACCCGACTTTTCTGAATGAGTTTTTCACCCGAGTTTCGCCCATCGTATAGGCTCATCCATGCATTGCATAACTCCTTGTTCGAACTCGTGTTGATTGAATGATGGTCTTTTGCCTCCAAACGCCCTCCAATATATACGGGCGAGTGGCGGGTTATGTCACTCGGCTGACCCACACCCAACGCCCAAGCCGACTCGTTTACAATGTGTTGTCTCACCCAGGAGGAGGGTTGGCCCGCCCAACTCATGGGACTACCCCCTCAACTCGCCCAACACCATATAAACTCATCCAACGTTCATTTTGTTTCACATTTCGCACGAGCTCCTTGCATGCACTTCACACGGTGGAGTCGCCCGGACCGGAGGTCCTTACATCCTCCCCCACTTGAAGTCATTGTCGTCGTCAACAATATCTCATCTCGGCAACCATCTGTCACCAAGGTCACCATACCATATCTGTATGTCATATATCAGAAATCATCTCAATCCATGATCATCAACCACCTTGTCACAATCTCCACATGCTGCTCCCCATCATGGAAGGCTAGCCCCTCCATCTCAAGCTACATGCTTCCTGCAACATATCGTGTCGAACTCATCATGTTTCGCCCTCGTGTGAATTGCTGCCATGATACTTCAACACAATGCTAACACATCTCTGCACACCACTAGCCCCCATGGCTTGAACTAGTTGGGTAGCTAATCCAACTGTCACGCTCAACCCATGAGAATGCACATCCTCATGCCACCATCATTGGTTTCTCTAAACATCCCGTCACATCATCAACTCGATCAAGAATCCATCTCCATATAAGTAAGCCATGCTCAAGTCCATGAAGTAGTCTCCATCTCATCTGCAACATGTTGTCCATGATGTTTGGTACCAAAGTGCTGCATGAAATCAGCCGCATCTATCCCAACATCATCATCCATATGTTTATCTCCTCAATATGAAGAGATCATCTCATCAAACTTTGACTCTCAATGTGCCACATCTAGGTCCATGAAGCAACCTCTATCATATTTGCGATGTGCCATCCCTCAAGTCTGCGATAGAAACAAGTATATACCTGTCTCATCTATCCATGTGTTGCCCATGATCATAGATCAATCAGCTCCCATGTGTCAAAGTGGTTAAGTCTCAGCTCAACCCATGCCCAAGTGTTGCCACCAAGGCATCATTATCGTCGTAACTCCATCACTCCAAAGTGTCTCATATAGATCCTCCACATCAAGTCACTCTTCCAAGCCACACCCATACATTTACTCGAAAGTATGCATCCCATTCTACATCAAAATCTCTGACCTCAGCTCCTCAATGCATTAGATCCTCTAAGTCCACCATATATGAAGTCCCCAAAAGTCACAACCTCATGTCATCATGAGCTCCATGAGTCATCTCCAACCAACATCTCAGCAAGCATACAAGTCTCGGCCCAAAGGTCTCTGCAAGATGCCTCAACTCTCCATGTAGTAGGAATGCTCCATAGTCTACTCACAACTCCATCCAAGTCCATGGCCTTGTTGTACAAGAGTGCACAACCTCTCCATCGGCTCATAAGTAACACATCCCCATGTCACACCAGCAAATCCACCTGCAAGACATCTTTGCCTTGGCACTTCTCATTGGATGCCCATATGACACCTCTACAAAGTGCTCCTACATAATGTCCCTGCATAAGACTGCCATGCTCCATGTCTCGAGCCTAATGTCCATGAGTAAGTTGCCCATGTTGTCCAACCAAGTAGACCCATCACAACAATTGGTCATCCTCATCCAAGTCTGCAATATTCGGTATAGTGAACTCGGTCACCCAACCATATCATCATCATCACGAGTCCCTTCTATCATAGCTCCCCCACTGAAGGTTCCACCAAGACTTTCTCTTGGTCTCGGCCATGAGAAGTCCACCCAAGTGTCATCAAACTCAAGTGTGTGCCCTCCTTCAATCTGTCCATGAGTCATGTTGGGCACTTAGCCAATTCTCCATGTGGCTAACACATGACCCATTCATCCACAACGACCATCATGTTCCTCCCTTGTCACAGGCCTTTGCACCTTCTACCATAAGGTCATAAACAACCCCAACAAGTCCTACAATAGTCAACAACCCTTGCTTCTTCATACAAGGTCTCATCATAGACATCCGTGGTAAGATCCTCCCTTGCATTGGAAAATTGACTTTGCTCTTCCTCGCATACAGTTCATCTACCAAAGGCTCAAGTGTAACACAAGTATCAATACTTACTTCATCATCATCATGAGGTTCCTCCATATGAGTATCCTCATCCATCCATTATGCAAACTGCACGATCCTGGCCCAACTTGATCAATCTCAAGTTCATCCTCCATCATTGTCACATCTGCAACATCCTCAATCATCACAACTTCCTCTTTCTTGTCAGCACAATCTGCAACTTCATCTTGCTCCATTGTCCAACCAAGTTGAAGAATTTTTTCTTCAACATTCTTTTCCAAGACTTCAAGTTTCTCTCGAATCCGGGGATTCTCTTCTTTCATCTGCTTCAACTTGTATAAGGTAAGCAAGAGCTTCCCTTCGCATTCTACGAAACATGCCATGCCTTGTTGTTCAACTTGGCCCAAGCACTAAGCTTCACCTCTGCTAAACCTGTTTCACCATTCACCTAAATCACCCTGATATTCCACCTGTTACCTGCAAAACTTGAACTCCGTTTCAAGTCTTCGGTCTTCATAGAATCAGCTCCTTGATTCAATTTACCAAGTTTCCTGCAAAACTTGGACCAACTCTTATAAGCTCTTCACCGACCTCTGATACCACTTGTCACAAAGTGCAGGTGTGTATCAGCTTCAACGTTGCAACACCAGCACCAGCTCCCTGGCACTAGCTCTGATACCACCTGTCACGCCCCTACACCTGCAGTAGTCTTTCAACTACTTATAACAAGGTGCGACACTACCAACCGTTTTCTTTTCACCAATACTTACAATTGTAGACTACACCTAACATTCATACTTAGTTTTTTTTTGTTACCAAGTATTATTATTAGCCTTTATACAGATGAAAACCCATACATATTCATCATCAACAACAATTAACACATATACAATTGCACAACATCATAAAGGGAGGGGAAACTCCCTGCAATATGAGTTTGTCCAAATCAATATATATAATTTTCCACTTTTACAAAGTATAAGTTAAATCTTGGGAAACCCCAAATTTACACTTAGCCAAATTTCCAACTTCAGCAAACTCGGTTGCCCAGCTCGTCGGCGCCTGCGCACGGTTGCTGCACGACTCACCAACCCTTCGTTCACCTCGTCGCACGATCGTGCCGTTTGCCCAACTTGGGCATGCCTCGTCGTAACCAAGTCACCACACATCGTCTCTGCACGAGTCACACCTCCGTTCACAACTCCAAAACTTCACTGTTTCCACCGTTTTGTCCTGCACGACGTGCCCTCGCCCGGCTGCCCGTCCGCATGTCCACCCGTTCACGCAAACTCGTTCACCCGAACAACTTCCCCTGAGTCACCACACAACTTCACCCGGGTGACCCGACACCCTCACCCGATTCGCCTGAACGACTTCACCCGGATCGCTCGACGACCTCACCCGGCTTGCCCGAACGACTTCACCCGGGTCGCCCGACGACCTCACCCGGCTCACCCGAATGACTTCACCCAGGTCACCCGACAACCTCACCCAGCTCGCCCGAACGACTTCACCCGGGTTGCCTGATGACCTCGCCCGAATTTTTTTCCCGATGACCTCACCCGAGTCCTGCCTGAACAGTTCGACCTTGCCCAAGTTCGCCCTTGCCCGAGTTTCTCACCCGACTTTTCTGAACAAGTTTTTTCACTCAAGTTCCGCCTGTCGTGCGGGCTCATCCACACACTGCAAAACTCTTTGTTCGAAATCGTGTTGATCGAATGATGGTCGTTTGCCTCCAAACACCCTCCAATATATACGGGCAGGTGGTGGGTTATGTCACCCGGCCAACCCACGCCCAATGCCCAAGCTGACTCGTACAATGTGTTGGCTTGCCTAGGAGGAGGGTCAGCCCGCCCAACTCATGGGACCGCCCCCTCAACTCGCCCAACACCTTATAAACTCATCCAAAGTTCATTTTGTTTCACATTTCGCATGAGCTCCTCGCATGCACATCGCACGGTGGAGTTGCTCGGACCGCAAGTCCTTACACATTGGACTATGAGAATGCTACTCCCTCTAATGAAGCTATTGAATACCATCAATAAGGAACACACATCCCTTCTTCACCAAGCTATCTCGATCTGTTAATCATTTAGGGCCACATTTCAGAATATTTCAAACTCGACCCCTCCACACAACAACAAGAACTCTCTCTCCAATAAGCTCTCAACCCAACCTCATCAATCACTCTCACACCCAAAATACTCACAAGAATGTATGTCAAAATATCCTAAACAATCTCCAATCAATACCTTGGGCAAATAACATGGTTATCCAATACCACGTACACCTATAGCATGGTAATTTCTAAGTCAATACCATGGACCCATGTACCATAGTAATCTCCAATCCAATACCATAGGTAGATACCATAGTAATTTTCAGATCAATACCACTCGTAAATGCCATGGTTATGCCAATACCATGAACCCATGTACCATAGTAATCTCCAATCCAATACCATAGATAAATACCATGGATAATCCAATATCAAAGACACTTGTACTATGGTAATACCTACTCCATACACATATCAATACCCCCATAGCTATCAAACCAACATATGAGCATATGCATAAGCTCAACTTCCATAACAACACACCATAACATGTGCACATACAATCCAAGTCTACAACTCATATTACCATCCAAGCAAGTGCAATATTACCAATAATCAATCAAACATAAACAACTAGCTATCATCACCCAAAATCAATGTCAACCATATATGCATAGAAAGAGATAGAACATTTCAATGCATATTGGTTATTGTGAAAAATGTGTTATTTATAAAGAATAATTGTAAATCTATTTTAATTACAAATTTATCTTAAATTAATAGGCATTATTTCATATTTATATGTGTAAAGAATTAATGTAAATCTATTTTAATTACAGACTTATCAGGAATGGATAAAGATTATTTTACCTTTGACATAATCCATTTTAATTCCAAATTTAAAAATCATTCTTGGCTTTGGTATATATATATATATATTTCAATGCACATTATTACCCCGATTCATTAGGATTGCAGAATAAATAGGTCGAAGCTAAAATCGAAAGTCCTGAACAGTCCGTTCTCCATAATACTCCTTTCTCCTCTGTGGTGCAACAAAATCTACATAATAAAATTAAAATCTCAACTCTCCGTTCTGTATAATAATCCTTTGCCATGTTGCACTGACATGTTCTGTATAATAATCCTTTGTATTTAAAAGAAGACAGCGAAATACAACAAATTATTGGCATCTTATAACTTGCTTCTGCCAATAAAAATAAAAACACCTGTTCCCAAAATGACCTGATCTGACAATCACATTCTCATTAAATAAGAAAATGGTGAAATCTCAACAAAATAATTGGGACTTGCAATTAAAACATTTCTTACAATATAGATTTAGCCAGACAGGGACATCAGCCTGTGTTGGATTTATAGGTTTTCACTCGGAATTTTCATATGAATGGACATCATGGAGAGAGAATCTGGGAACCTAAAAAAGGTGTGAATCTACGTGTGTAAAATTCAAAGCTGAAATGACCTCAGATTTATCCTTGAGGGCCGTGACTGCAACATGCTTTACAGCTACTGTGTAGGCTCAACGACCATAATTGTGTTGAGATCGATGGATTGATTGAAAGCTCTGGCCTGCATAAATTGTAGTTATTATGTAAGAATGACAGATTGCTTTTGCTAGATATACGGTATGGTGTTGTGTGAACATTATAAGTTTGGCAGTTTTTGCCCACACAAAAAATGGTGAAATTTTGATTTTGTTAATTTTGGTGAATCTTTTTTGATTTTATTAATTTTGGTGAAATTTTTCCATTCTATGTTAGTAGCATTATTTTATTTATTTTAATTTAATTTTTTATGTGATTTTTTTATAATCTTGTTTAAAATTTCTATTATTTTTTAGGTTAATTGGTAGGAGTTTTAGAGAACCCTATCAATAATTATTAATACTTTAGAAATAGCTCCAATAAAATTTCAAATAAAATTGTGATTTTTTCTATTAAATTACATTTTTGAATGCAAAAATAGATTCAATACCTTGTAAAATCCCAGGCTCATGTAGATTAATTTCAACTCAAGTGTTTAAAAATATGTAGAGGATTTTAGTTAAAATTAACCAGAAAACTTTTTTAATGTTCATTATCATTCACATTCTCCTTACATCCCCTTAAAAGTTAGATTCTTGGTCAATTTTATTAGTGTTCTAGCATTTTTTGTGGACACATTAGTGATACTACACAATATTCGAAAAAAAACCAACATAATTATGATTGTGAAAAAACTACATGTAAAAATTTTAATATTTGCTATTTAGAATTATAGTCAAGGATGCCACAATTTGGCCCTGAAAAAATGAAAATTACAGCAAGATTTTGACAAAAATCTGCTCAAACTTTTGGAAATCCTGGTTACAATTGTCATCAGGATTCATGATTTTAGGTGCCCTGGTTTTTTATGGTGCTGCATCCATCTCCATTATCGAAAATGCAATTCAAACACTACAACAAGCTTCAAAATTTTATGTGCTTAAGTTTCTTGATGGTGCTGAATCCATTTTCAGTATCAAAAATGCAATTCAAACACTCCTACAATCAGATTTTTGAAATTTGGTAGACAATGCCTTTAAAATGGGTTTTTGAGATGCCTATCCCAAATTAGACCGGAAAACCCTCTAAAACCTTTAAGTGTGGGTATAGGGTATACGAGGCTCCTCAGTTGGGCAACAATTATGAGTAGTTAATGGGCAGTTGTATATGCATCCCCACAACAAATACTCTCTTAGATCCAATATTGCTGACTGGATAATTGTTGTATATGCATCTCTCTCTTAGCTCCAATGATGCTTATTATTATTATCCAATTTTAAGGTCAGGCAAATTAGACACTAAATTGGTGTATAAGACCCCCACTAAGGGACCCACCTCCCCTACCAACTCATACATACTCTACCTCTCTAGGTTTGGACCTTTGACCTCTTAAGAGACAACACATACTCTTAACCATTAGGCCCACTCAAACTGTAGATACCACCTACTCAAACATACATAACCTCTCTAGGTTTGCACCTATGACCTCTTAAGAGACAACACATACTCCTAACCATTAGGCCCACTCAAACTGTATAGACCACCTTTACCCATTATACCCTCTGGGTTTGAACCCATATCCTCTTAAGAGGCAACACATACTGTTAATTATTAGGCCCACTCAAACTGTATATACAACTTTTACTGTTTAACTACCGGGCAGCTAACTAAATAATTATTAGTATGAAAATGGTATAGATTTGACGATCTACTGTCTGCTCTTCTGCTTTAGTGTTGCTATCAAGGAAGCAGATCGTGCGTATTTGTCGGGCTATCCAACATATTATGCGTCCACCGACGCTTAAGGCGAGAGACTACGCGTCCCGAATCGACTTCGCACAGTGCACAACGCGCCAGAAGTGAAGAACAAAAGCCAAAGGAATACTCGAGAGCACGAGAGAGACCAAAGTGCAGACCTCCGTCCTCTCGTGGCCCCCCACGTTTTGCTGGCTTGAAAGCTTATTCTCATACGGATGGATTCGTGAATTAATTTAAGGGCACTCGAAGTAGATTTTCCATGGATTGCCACACAGCTGTGATAGCAATCGAATATCTACTCAGATTTCCATGTCGCCGAAAGTATCGTGACTCGCGACCTGTGTATTCAAATGCTAATGTCGTCGTTTCTGCTGTTTCCGAGAAGGGCCGAGTTTTGTGTGCGCCTGTCAATGACGGTGAGGAATTAGTACCAAAACAAAAAAGCAAAGTGGTGGGTCAAATCGCAGAGGTCCCCTTTTGTGAGAAAGGAAAAAAATAACGAAGGGTACATTAATGGGAAATTGTTCTGCTGGGTGGAGACTTGACTGCAAAACATACACTGAAAGGGAGTTTCGAAGACATGTCTGCAAAAGTACAATCACAGGTCTCTCATTTTTAATGCGTGCAGGGGAGGATGAAGAAATCACCATGGTCTAGAGGAGGAAGAATTTGAGTGGCAATTATGGCCATGACTTTATTAAAAAAGAAAAAGACAGCTCATCCAAACCTAATATTCAAAATCAGACTTTCGTTGCTGGTCGTACCACATCAATGCACATTTTGACTATATAAATAAACTTTTCACTAGAAAGAGAGGTTAATTATGTAATTAAACTATACAATATATGTTTTTTATATAATGTTCTACTCTCAACAACCGACAGCCACTGTTTAGTTGCATTTAGTTGCACACATTCGATTCCCTTTTTATGTTACTTTACTGCTGATGTGTAAGTAATGAACAAAATAATCAAAAGATGTTAAAATGTAATCATTAATGAACTTCAAATTATTTTACCATGGTCGATCTTTAAAAAAATGCACTAGCTTAATTTTATCTTGTATATGGTGAAGTTATCGGTGTAAAAATGAAGTATATTTGCATAGGCATAGTTGGTGATCCCATAAATGAAGAGAGTGATAGGAGTAATGTAGACGTGTATATTTATGTGTAATATATTTATTTCAATTTGATTTAAATGGTAGATGTATACATATGCATGTTATTAGTATTTGCATATTACAATGTAAAGGAAGGTTTATTGAATGGAGGGGGAACGAGTGTTGGAAAGGGGCACTTGTTCAAGTGTAAAGGAAGGTTTATTGAATGGAGGGGGGAATGAGCATTGAAAGGACACCTATTCAAGAGTATGTCAAGGACGAAGAATCTGAACAATATCATGAGGATAAACTTCACAATAGAAAATGAACTAGTGTAATAACCTAGGGAATTTGTGTTGAGAGTGATTGGAGTTATGTAGATGTATATATTTCCATGTAAAATATCTATTTCAATTTAATTTAAATCATAGTTGTATTATATAATATATATATATATATATGTTTTTTTCCCATAGAAAAAGTCGTAAATTCCATTAAGAGAGATGAAAATTACATTCTGTATATGCAAAAAGCATTACTTTGATCTGGCACTCCCTGTCCATCCAAAAAAGTAAAAAATTGTACATTCTCCATGCAGGGAGTAGATTGTGACTCAATAAAACATAGATAACTTAGAGTTTTGTCCTCTTCTCAGAGGCTGAAAGTAACCGTTGACTATTTACGTAATTATCAAAACTGGTAGACAAAAAATAAATGTTCTTCATCAAACTGAGATTAAAAGTTTCCAATTTCAGTGCTGTTCTCATAGTGCTTTAGGGTCTATGAATGACCTATGATAATGCTGATACACGACCCCGTCCAAGTCTTCACAGATCAACTAAGAGTTGTTGTCCCTGAGCGCTGCTTCTTTGGATAAGTAGTCAGCAGAGGTGTTCCGCTCCCTGTAAATATGGTGATAGGTGAAAGAGTCAAAATGCAAGATAAGTCTGTGAATCTCATCCAGTATATGCCTCAAAGAGAAAGAAAAACAAATATATTTCTTGTTGATCCAATTAATAACCAGTTTTGAGTCAGCAAAAAGCTGCGAATTGGAGCACTTTTTTATAAAGTGAAAAGGATGATGTTTTTTTCCATCATGAACTTGGCATAATTATTGGTTCCCTGGCCTAAACCCATTTGAAGTTTGAAGAGATGGGTTTTTGATAAGAAAAGTATAGCTCCCCCTCCACAGCTTGACTCTTGAGCTGAACCGTCGAAATATGCCCAGGGGATTGAGTTGTTGATGACCTCTATCTCAACATTCCTAGGCTGGTTTATTTGGGGGTCTTCTAGGATCATGTGATAATCTGCTACGATTTTGCTGTGGATAGAGGGCCAGTGGGGGGACTTCTGAGAGAAGATGGATTCGTTCCTAACGATCCAAATTTCCCAACAGATAATCAGAGGCAAGTTCCTTTCCTTTCCTGCAGTATCTCTCCACCAAGTGATCCATGCCTCCTTTACAGATGAACCTTGCCAAATGGCCCTGATTGAGAGAGATTTTCTGATGCTATTCCAGAGATCCATTGCCAAAGGACAATTCAGGGAGAGGTGGTATGTGTCTTCATTACTGCTCTTGCAAAGATGGCACCAGAAGGGCACAACGAAGGAACGTTTCATTAAATTTGCCCCCGTTGGAACCTTATTATTTAATATGGACCATATGAGCAATTTGATCTGGACGCAGCTTTGAGCTTCCAAAGGAGGTTCCATGTTATCACTGAGGTGGGTGGTGTGAAAGGTTCCATGAGCACCAGGTAGCCGATCGTAGGAGCATAGGAACCATGTTTAGCATATGCCCAAATAAGCTCGTCTTCCCCTTCCATAATCCTGTGTTAAGAAATTTATTCCATAACATAAATAATTACTAAGAGGAATAAATATAAAAATAACCAGCAACAACCATAAACACATAAATAGAAATGTTTATCCCGGAAAACCCCAAATCCGGGGAGAAATCCAACCTAATAAGATCTTATTAGCATTGGCCAAAACCTTGGCCAATCTGACCAATTGAGCCTTGACCGCTCACCTCCAGGTCTTGCATTACAATGAAGTCCTTCCAGCCTTTTATAAGCTCCATTACATATAATAACACGGGCATAATACTATGGGTGCACAATACCATGTGCCCCAAAACCATCACTATTTAACCTGGTCAACTTTGACTCTATCTCGAGTCAAGTTTACCTAACAATTCCCCCCTTAAACTTGACTTGGGGTTCCTTAACTAATTCCAGCCAAACTTGCTAAGTGAGACAATCCTGCTCACTCTAGCTCTTACCCCCCTCAGAGTTTTTACCTGGGGTATTGCTAACCCGACATCCCCCCTATCACCTAGGTCTAACCCAGACTTTACCGGTGATCACCAAGGGGTACACATGCCTTACCAGGTCTTACAGTAGTATGCCCATTTACATGCAATAATTTTGACTTTTAAAAAAAAAAAATTGTTTATTGTTGCTGCAATTCTGATCCATCCTCTCTCAATTTGATTTGCTCAAAAACTTCTATCAAACCGCTCCAACTGCGAGCCCAACGAGAACCTTGTAGATTCCAGCACTAGTGGCCTCATGTAGCAGAAAACGAACAATTTTTGAATCCGCAT
>APFE031640174.1:0-10325 GCA_000404065.3 Pinus taeda | reverse complement strand
CTGCTAAGTGAGACAATCTCGCTCACTCTAGCTCTTACCCCCCTCAGAGTTTTTACCTGGGGTATTGTTAACCCGACATCCCCCCTATCACCTAGGTCTAACCCAGACTTTACCGGTGATTACCAAGGGGTACACATGCCTTACTAGGTCTTACAGTAGTATGCCCATTTACATGCAATAATTTTGACTTCATTAATTTTTTTTTGCTCATTGCTGCTGCGATTTTGATCCATCCTCTCTCAATTTGATTTGCTCAAAAACTTCTATCAAACCGCTCAACTGTGAGCCCGACTAGAACCTCATAGATTCCAGCACCAGTGGCCTCACGTAGCAGAAAACGAATAATTTTCGAAGCCACACGAACAATTTTCTTCTGCTGACCTTCTTTAAATAGCCGCATGAATCCCGAATAATATATCGCAAATGCACTGATCTGTAAAAAGGTTGCATTGATTTCATCAGGCACTATAAACCCCTGGTATCAAACAATCCCTTTGAAGCCAATATCTGGCTCCGATACCTGTTGTTAAGAAAATAACCAGCAACAACCATAAACACGTAAACACAAATGTTTATCCGGGAAAACCCCAAATCCAGGGAAAAACCCAACCTAATAAGATCTTATTAGCATTGGCCAAAACCCTGGCCAATCCAACCAATTGAGCCTTCACTGCTCACCTCCAGGTCTTGCATTACAATGAAGTCCTTCCAGCCTTTTATAAGCTCCATTACATATAATACCACAAGCAGAATACTATGGGTGCACAATACCATGTGCCCCAAAACCATCACTGTTTAACTTGGTCAACTTTGATCCCGAGTCAAGTTTACCTAACATCCTGATGTGAACCTCTGTGAGCGTTGTGATGAAAGAGCTCTAGTAGTGCCTCCATTGTATGGGAATATTGAGGCCTGCTCTCGATTTCCAGGCCTGCTCACCTAAGGATGATCGCTCACTATCTGCAATATGATTGAGATGAGTTATCCCCTGTTCCACCAGATGAAGTCTTAGGTCTTCAGGAATTTTGTGCGCATTGCCACATCCCACCCATGGGTTCACCCCCAGACACACACTTGTGCCCGAACGAACCCTCCAAGTCAGACCGTTCCTGATCAGATCCTTTGCCTTGTTCACTGCTTTCCAAACGTTGGAGCAGTTCCTGAAAGTCCTTTGTTCATGTCGAATCCATTGCAGTGAAGAGTTGGGGCTGATGTAATTAGAGGTAACTACCTTCGTCCAAAGACTGTCATTGTTGAGAAGCTGCCATCCCAGTTTTGCTGCTAGAGCTTTAGAGAAGAGTTCTAGCCTCTTTATCCCCCACCCCCCCATCTTTTTGGTAGAGCCAAAGTCTCCCATCTCGTCCAAGAAATTTTTTTACCTGTCTGATTCCCCTTCCATAAAAATCTGCTGCATATTTTTTGAAGTCTATCCAGGATGCCCCTAAGGATCCATGTTAGGGACATCCAGTAGACTAGGGTTGCCTCCAGGACTGCTTTGATCAGAATGAATCTGCCTGCCCTGGATAAGTATTTGTGGTACCATATGTTCAAACATTTCTCCACCTTCGTAATCAGCCAGATCCAGTCCGTAATCTTGTAACCAAATGGCTTGAGGTGAAATCCCAAGTATCTCAGAGCTTCTTCAAATGGTATTGTGACGAAGGGGAACCTTTGGAGGGCATATAATATCTCGTTTTGAGCACATCCGAGCTTGGACAAGGTAGATTTGGAATCATTAACCACCATTCCAATAGCCTTTTGAAAAACCTCCATGACTAGGTGGAGGGTTGTGAGATCTCTCAGGCTCCCATCAAGAAAAATGAGGACGTCGTCGATGAAAAGAAGATGGGTTAAAGCGAGGGTATCTGTAATATTTATACCCTTTAAGCATCCATTTCTATTCTCCTCATGAATAAATCTACTGAGACCTTCCATAACTAGGAGGAACAAAAGTGGAGACAGGGGACATCCTTGTCTGAGGCCACGTTCAGCATGAAATAGAGGGGAAGCCAAGCCATTGACCAACACGCTAAAGGAAATATCAGTTATAAAATTCATGATCCATTTGATGAAAGGATAGGGGAAACCTATATGGGTGAGGAGCATGCGGAGGTAAAGCTAATTGATTCTGTCAAAGGCCTTTGAGAGGTCAATCTTCAAGATCACGCCCTCTGTCCTCTAGATCTGGATTGAATGGAGGAGTTCGTGAGCCATCCCAATGGCCTCATGGATATGTCTGTTGTGCAAGAAGGCAAACTGTTCAGGGGAGAAGTTGAGCAAGAGGACGAGCTTCAAACGATTTGCAATGATTTTGGCAATAATCTTGTAAAGGGAATTACAGAGGGATATAGGTCTGAAAGCATCAAAAGTGGAGGGTTTGTCAACCTTAGGAATACGGGTGATGAAAGTGGCCTTCAGACTTCCCAGGATCCTTCCTCTCCTCCTGCTTTCCTCAATGATTTGTAAGAGGTCCGCCCCCAGTACCTCGAAGAAAGTCACATAGAACTCAACTGTCTAGCCATCCGGTCCTGGGATCTTCTCTTTCTGCATCATTTTTAAAGTATCTTCTAGCTCCCTCATGGATACTTTCCCCACTAACTCTTGTTCCATCTCCTGATCAATAAACCGCGGGAAAAGTTGTACAATTTTCATCACTTCTGCCAGGGAGGCATAGGGAGGGGGCTTTATAGATGGAGTGGAAATGTGAGCTTGCTAGAGAAGCCAACTCTCTGAAGGATTGAACCCAACTACACTCCAAATCTTTTAGTCCCCAAATGGTGTTTATAGCCTTTCTGCCATTCGCAGGTTTATGGAAGAATTTAGTGTTATCATCCCCCTCCTTTAGCCAGATAGCCCAACTCCTAAGTCTCCAAATTGCTTCTCTGTTAGTCAAAATCTGAGTTCTCTTTTGAGGCGCCACATTGTAGGCCTCTTTCTGGTCTTGAGTGACAAAGACCCCTCCTGTATCCTCTTCGAATGAGAGAATAGCTTTCTTCGCCTCTTGGAGGGATAGATCCTCCACCTCCTTTTTCTTCCGAGCCCACATCTTGGATAGATTCTTCAATTCTTTCATACTTAGGAGGAAGTTCTAAGTAATGTCCCTTGAAAAACCAAGAGGGTGAGCCTTCCAGAAGTCTGTCACGAGCTTGATATATTCCAAATCTTGCAGCCAGGTAGAATTGAACTTATAAGGGGCCTTAGGCTTACTAGGAGCACCCTGGATCTCTAAGTAAATGGGACAGGGGTTTGATAGTCTACCTGAGCTTACCCATTGTCGAATACCATGTCCTCCAGAGATAAAGCCTTCTTTAGTGAGAAAGTGATTAAGTCTTCTAGCCAAACTAACTTCTCCTACTTTGTTATTCCTCCAAGTAGGCTGTTTTTTTTGCTGTATGGGCATCAACAAGGCTGTGGGTCTCCAAGAGGTTCTCAAATTGTTTTGACAGAGCATCTACCTAGGCATGGTTGCCCTAGGATTCTAATTATCCCAGAGAGAAATTGAGGTCACCCCCAATGATAATATTATCTTGACAAAGAAGGGACGAGTTGACGAGATGCCTCCAAAATGCCATTCTATCCTGATAGGGTCCATACACATTAAGGACCCATAATTCTGATTCAAGGGTAGGGGAGTATATATTAGCACCCAGGAAATCTTGACCTCCCCAAACATTCAAATTTTTTTTTGAAAATGCAACAAGATGATGGAGCTTAGTGAAAAGAAGTTGCCTTCACTAAGTGGGCTTGCAGGCTATTTTTGGCACAAAGTATATTTTTAGACTATGTCTATTTTTAGACATATGGATCATGGTCTATGAGTTGCAGATGACATTTAGGAAGGATTGGTCATAGTTGGTAAAAATAGATGGACCTCTATTTTGAGACATATGGGCGGAGTCTAATTTTAGACTGCCATCAAAAAAAAACAAACAATCGAATTTATAGCTCAAATAATATTTGGACTAAAACATATCTATCCTCTGCAGCACTTCAGTTCAGCTACGGATGGGGCACAATGAACGCTAAAGGAAATACACTTTCCTTAGGGGTTATTTGAGCTATGCATGATGACATCAGTTAGACTCAAGTGATGAGTTTGGTGGAGTTGATTGAGGAGTTGATGGAGTTGTGTTCAGTTTGACTTAGTTGAACTAGTTGTATTTAGTCTAACTAACAAATACACTAGTTATGAGTGGTGTGAATTAATTATTAATTAATTCACTAATTATTAACTCATAAATCAACCAAAGAATACATCAGTTAACTCAGTGCATGGACAGTTCAATGGAGATAAGTGTTAGAGGTGGGTGAAAGGGTGAGACTACTATCAGTTGTGACTATAGCTGTGCATGAGATTTGTACAATCATTGATTGAGATTGCCAATGAGGATTGTGCAGTACAAGCCAAGGGGATTCGAACTTGGATCTAATCTATTCTCAACTTGGATTGCACAGTAGAGGCAGGCAAACAGTGGAGGAGATTTGAACCTGTGACTTGTTCATATCTGAGCTAGTTTGTGTGTAGCATGTGGAGATAGTACTGAGTACTTGTGAGGAGTATTGTACTAGGTATTGTTACATGTTCTCTATCATTATAATATACAGATAGTTTGGGGTTTTCAGCTGTATGCTTTCCCCATTACATACTGTGTTGATATGTGTGATTGATGTTTCAATGTGAACATGCGATTGTTTTTTTAATTCCGCAAATTGATGATCAATGGTAGAGGAGGTTATGTATTATGCATGCATTCCGCAAATAGTGTATAATCGGGATAATTTCTGTGAATAAGTGTTATATTATTCAAATTTCTATATGGTATCGGAGCGAAGTTGATCATCAGATCTATTATTCAGAAAGTGATTACATTTTATTTCTTCAAGCAGAGTCTATAATCGGGCCAGGTAGCCTCTGGATTCATCCTTCTTTTGGAAGGTGAGATATCTGGTAAATGCCCATATAGTCAATCTCTGTACGAGAAATACTTTGTTCTCATGAATTTTAGATCAGAAGCGGTTGAGTTTTGAGTTGATGGAATTCGAATTTGCAGCAGTGTTTTCTTGGTGTCGAAGTTGAAATGTCTTTCAACGGATTGCGATTGGAGTATGCCCTTGAAGGCAACTTGAATTATATTGCATGGAAAGACAGGATGGATGCGGTGTTAGATGACAATGGGTTGAAGGAGTTCATAGATGCTGAAGTCCCAAAGCCTACTGATGCTGCTCAAGTTGAGGCTTGGCAAAAGAAGACAGCAAAGTGTCGAAGGATTTTGTTGGAGGGCATGAAGGATCACATTGTATCCAGCATGCATGGAAAGGCTTCTCCATACTTGATGTGGAAAGTGTTGACAGATTTATTCCAAAGCAAGAGCGACTAGAGGAAGTTGGAACTCAATGATAAACTCAGAAACATTAAGCGTGAGAAAGGAGACAGTATGCCCAAGTATCTCACGAAGTTCACCCAATGTCGGGATGAAATGGGAAGTGTGGAGGTGACTGTCGATGATGAGGAATTGGTGAGCCTGGCTCTCCTTGGTCTTCCGAAGAGCTGGCATTCCTATCAGGACTCTGTCAATGGTCGGGAGAAATTGCTAGGATAGGAGAGACTTTGGTCTGATCTTGTGCAAGAGGAGATCAGGCGGAATACCAGGGACAGATCTTCATCAAAGGCATCTGATGAAGAAAATTGCGCTTTGGCTGCCAAAGCAAAGAAGGGGAAGAACAAGAAAGCTTCTCATTCTGGTGCGAAAGGCGAGAAGCCGGACATGTCCAAGGTGAAGTGCTTTCACTGTCACCAGCACGGACATTATGCCACAAATTGTTCGCAGAAGAAGAAAAATAAGCAACCTGCTAGATCTACAGCGGGAGAGGTCTTAGCCTCATAGTTTCAGCTGAATTTTTTACTGACCGCATGCTTGGTATCAAGTGTGATGGGATTAGTATGGTTCTTGGACAGTGGTGTGTCTTTTCACATGATGGGAGATCGAGATTTGTTTCCTTATCTGGATGAGAAAGATCTTGGAGTGCACATCGAGATGGGCGATGATGGTAGATACAGTGCAACTGGTATCGGTACCATTTCCTTTGAGAGGGAGTTTGGTAAACCCTTCGTATTGAAGGAAGTGATGCATGTTCCAGGATTGAAGAAGAATCTTATCTCTGTGGCGATGTTAGAAGATAAGGGATATGATGGTGTCTTCAGCGAGGGAAGGGCTTTCCTGCGCAGTAAGACAACTGGAGAAACCCAGAAGATAGGGGTTCGAGTCAAGAACCTTTATAAATTACATGTAGATGGTTGCGCAGCAATGGAATGCAAGGTAGAAGGAGTGGTGAGACGGGATGATGGCGAGCTGTGGCACCGGAGATTGGGCCACCTTCACCATGGAGCCTTGAAGATACTGCAGTAGATTTCTATTGGGCTTCCTAAAGGCACTCTTGCACAGTCAGGTCAGTGCAAGGGGTGTACTTTGGGAAAATTTGTGAAAGCAACCTTTCATGAGAAGGATAGTCATGCTACGACGATCCTTGAGAGAATTCACACAGACGTGTGTGGACCTTTCTCAGTAGCTTTGACAGCAAAGCACAAGTACTATGTGATCTTTGTTGATGATTTCTCTCGAAAGTGCTGGATCTTCTTCATGCAGAAGAAGAGCGAGACATACTCAAAGTTTTGTGAGTTCAAAGCACTAGTCGAGGAGGAATCGGGGAAGAAGGTGAAGGCTCTTAGGAGGGACAATGGTGGTGAATTCATCTCTGGTGAGTTCAAGGACTTCTGCAACACAGAAGGGATTCGAAGAGAGTTCATAGCTCCCCATAACCCACAGTAGAATGGGGTTGCTGAGCGGAAGAACAGAATGATTGTGGGTGTTGCATGGGCGATGTTGCATGATTAGGACCTACCCCTTCACTTGTGGGCGGAGTCATGCAATACTGCAGTATATGTGCAGAACTGTTGTCCTCACAAGATACTTGGCATGAGTACACCCGAGGAGGCTTATTCTGGTAAGAGGCCTGATATTTCCCATTTGAGGATTTTTGGTTATCCTGTTTACATGCATGTGACAAAGGATGCCAGGAAGAAGCTGGAGTCGACTGTAGAGGTTGGGATATTTTTGGGGTACATTGATACGCCCCACAACTATCGTGTGTATTTGCCAGACAGTCGCAAGACTGTTGTGCGACGGGATATCAAATTTCAGGAGGAGAAAGCCATGAAGTGTTCGCTTGAGAGGGAGCCACACTTGCATGCAGATGAGGAGCTATTAATTCTTAAGGATGAGCTTCAGGATGTGGATTAACCACAAGATGAAGTTCATGGAGTGGAAGAGACTCTCATGCAGCGCCAACCATCAGAGGGCGAAAGCACACTACAAAAGCTGAGCAAATGGCTCAAGATGCAGAGAAGGTTGTAGGACCACCTACAACACAATGCAGACAGAGACAGTCACTTGATTGGTACACTGGATACATGGCTCTTGTGAGCAAATGTGTTGTGACTGAGCCATCCTCTTTCGAGGAAGCTGTGGAGGATCCCGCATGGGTAGATTCCATGGTGGAAGAGTATGATTCGATTGTCAGAAATAGTGCATGGGAGATTGTCCCAAGATTGGAGGGGAAATTAGTTGTGGGTTTGAGATGGATCTACAAAGTGAAGCAGGAAGCTGACGGGAGTGTGGAGAAGTACAAGGCAAGATTTGTTGCCCGAGGCTTCTCACAGATAGAGGGGATCGATTATGAGGAGATATTTGCACCTGTCACAAGGTATTCTTCCATATAGACGATTCTTTCTCTCTCAACACAGATGGGGTGGCACATCCATCAGATGGATGTGAAGACTGTGTTCCTCAATGGAGCCATTAAGGAGGAGGTGTACATAGAGCAGCCCGAAGGTTTCGAAATCTTTAGCAGCGAGTCGCATGTGTGCAGGCTCAAGAGAGCATTGTATGGGTTTAAACAAGCACCTCAACTTGGTACACACGGATAGACAGTTATTTCACCGGACTTGGATTCTCCAAGAGTGAGGTGGATCCTAACCTATACCAAATTGTGGTGGAGGGTAAGTTGCTGATCATTGTACTTTATGTAGATGATTTGATTTTGATGGGAGATGAGCTGTTGATACTTTCATGCAAGGAGGATCTTGTTAGAGAGTTTGAGATGAAGTACTTGGGCCTCCTTCATTATTTCCTAGGATTGGAAATTTGGTAGCGCAGTGATGGACTATTTGTTTCTTAGGGTAAGTATGCCTGGGAGATACTCGAGAAGTTCAACATGCATGTCTGCAAGCTTGTTGATACTCCTCTTTCTGGAGGTTGGAGGAAGGAGGATGCTACTTCAGCGGAGGTAGTGGATGCCACTTGTAGAGCTATAACTAGGGTCTCTCACACCTCTAATTATTCCACATTAATAAATCAATCCGGGAACGTTTTGTTATTGCAAAGATTAGCTCAATCCGAGGCTATTTGTCCGAGTAATTCTTAGTAGTATAGTGTTCAGAAGATTCGAAAGAAAACAGATGCTAAGTTGTAACTAAACTAACCCAAAAGGTAAAATCACACAACATAGTTTATCAGTCAAGGGTACGGAAGCAATAACCCATCCCTCTAGAAACTGATAAAGAAAGGAAATTAGAGCATGGACTTATAGGTCTGGGAGCTAAGCAACGTCTTGCTGAGGTTCACTACAGCCTTAGACCTTCTCTCACACCAAAACAACAAAGGCAGGTAAATAAAACGACAGAAAGTAAAATGGAACAACAGTAAATGGAACAACAGTAAAATGGAACAACAATAACAAAATGGAACAGCAATAGTAAAATGGAACAGCAGTAATAAAATGGAACAACAATCCTTGATGAATTATGGAACAGCAAGCATCAACCGTATGTACATGTTCTATACTAATATAGCAATCTGAGAATGATGAATGATATAACTATGTTTCTAAACAGAGTAACGCTACTCTCAAGTCCCACAAAGATTATTTCACATGGATCCAATGCCAGTAACATTCATACCAACACTCTGTTATAGAAATGGCTGAATAAAGATACAATTTGACCCTGAATAGATCCAATTATACAGTGCAGAGTCATTACATGGAGAAATCATTCATACATTGATCATAACAGAGCATAGCATATCATATAAAGGATGCATCAGATTGCTGAGTAATAAAGATAAACAAACCACACACAAACCACTGTATAATGATACAAAAGCAAGTGTCCTTCGGAGTCAGGCCCTTAGCTACCAATGGTACACCGCCTTAGGTTACTCCAGATGCAGAGATGAAATAAACACCAAGTCTTTTATGTTAATCGCATCAACAAAAGTATACAAAACCAGGTCTCAGTGAGACTCGATGATCAACGTTTGTTCTGAAACTTAAAATTACAAAAACCATCGTCTCTCTGCTCAATGACGTTGTTCCTTTATATAAAAGTAATGACGGAGGTATCTAGATAATCAAAGATAAGTAACACAGCGATCCCTCAGGATCGAAGATCCTGAGGGATTCGCCAATTGTTTAATCCTTCTCTTTTCTTTCTCGCGTTCGCTGACTCGGTATCCCGCATTCTTTTCCTAGACTATTCAGCTTTGATTTTGCTTGCTCTTGTTCACATCCGGTTCCCCGCTGGAGGGGCAACAATTATTTTTCCTCTGCTTCTCGCTTTTGGATGGCAACTCCTTGCTTCCACGTCTTCCTGCATAGAAAAACGTAAATGATTAGTACTTGAGCTCCCTTTGTCTATTCTTGCACATTTTATCAAAAATCCTTTATCTTCTTTGAATTCATAATGCAGAAAAGGTTACAATTATTATTGAAAAACCACTAGATTGCTTGTCAAAAGCATACCTTCCAAGTGCTCCACACACCCCCCTGCTTACCCTATTTCATGGCCTCATGAAAACATTATAGTTGACATGCAAGGTGGTGAGAGAATAGGCCGGAGAAGGGATCTCGTGAGGAGGCCGACAACCGTGATGAGCAACTAGATTATCAAAGAACTGATTTATTTGATCTGCAGGCATCTCATACAAGGCCTGATATCCGGGTGCAGGGTGCCAAATAATTGGACTGCGAAATTGATATCCCAACCAGGATGGCCCTGCTTGCAGAATCCGTTCCCCATAAAGGTTCAATCGGCTGGCATCCAGCTCAAAATTCTTGTATTTGAATGGTTCCCTGAGCTGGATGTTTGGGTTAGAGGTCCGGTATCGAAATTTTGCAGCATCGATGGCAAGGTCTTTAATAGTCAGGAAATATTCCAGACTATTTCGGATCAAGTCTTCGTGCATGGGTCCTAATATCTCGATGACACC
>APFE031640156.1:106512-150189 GCA_000404065.3 Pinus taeda | reverse complement strand
TTGAAGACTATTATTTTTGTCTTACTCAGGTTCACTGTCAATTTCCGGAGATCACAGAATAGTGCTAATGCATCCAGCTGCCTCTGGAGCCCTTCTGCCTCTGGAGCCCTTCTGGTGATGAGGATAAGAGTGCAATGTCATCTACAAAAAGTAAGATATAGATCAAAACCTGGTGAAGATAGCAACCGTCAGACTCCTGTATGTGTTCCCGCAGAAAAGCTTCGAGCTCATCAATATAAATCCCAAAAAGGGTGGGGGAGAGTGGGCACCCCTGCTTGACCCCAATCGTGCTTCGGATGAACTCAGATAGCCCCCCTACAGTGCGAAGGCAGCCCAGGACAGACTCGTAAAGACGCATAATAGCAGTCAGCTGGGAGTGTGAGGTATTGATGTCTTTGAGTCGTTGTAGAAGATCCTCTCCCGGGACTGAATCAAAGGCCTTCCGGAAGTCCACAAAGCAGCAATATACCTTCAAGGACCGGTGACGTGCTTCCTCGATCACAGTATGGAGTGTAAAGATGTGGTCAATGGTCTGGTGATCTGGTCTGAAACCAGCTTGGCCTCTGGCTCTGAGATCTCTTTCTTCGAAATTTCCAGAAAGCTTTCTATGGAGGATAGTGGGATAGAGTTTAGAGAATGTATGACCCACCATAATTGTCCTGTAGTTGTTGGGGTCCGAGGTATTCCCTGACTTATGAATGGGGTATATAATATGATGGGACCATATGGGGGGGAACCCGTCTCGGACTACATGGTTGAAGAGATCTGCCAGGTATCCAACTAAGGGACGTAGGCCATGTTTGAAGAATTCGGCTTGAAATCCTTCTTCGTCTGCTGCTTTGCTGCTGTTCATCGCCCAGATAGCTTCTCTGACATCTTTATCGGTGAACAGGTGGCAGGAGAGGGGAGGAGATGTGACTTGTATTTGGGACTGACCAGGAATGTCGTAAAGGCGAGAGGTGTGAGAGAACATGGAGACTGGGTCAAGATCAGCGAGAGGAGGAGAATGCCGGGGGAGGATCTTGCCCCAGAATTGCTTGGGGGAATGGGTAAGGAGGGCGGAAAGCTCTCTTCTTTGTTGGGAGATGAACTATCGTTTTTTGTGGCGGAGAAGGCGACGGTAGTTCTTTTGGATGGTAGAGTATGAGGGAAGGGACTGATGGAAGGATTAGCGGAGATCCTGGTGGAGGAGTTTGCACTCTGTATCGTACCATTTGTTCATAGGGGAAGTTCCTGTCTTGCAGGAGGTCGAGGTGGTCCGAAAGGAGTGGGGGAAGGATTGAAGCGCCGACTCCCAGATTGCCGAAGAGAGACAGCGGTATTTATCCGAGACAGTCTCGAGATGGGAGAAGTTGTTTGTGTCCGGGAGGATTTGTCGGAGTAAGGAGGAGAAAATGTCGGGGTCACCCTTCTCAAAACAGAAGATGGTTCTACCCGGGGATCGAGGTGGGGGGTGGATTGGTTGGGGGGGATCAGACTGGAGAGAAAGTGAAAGCAGTGCGTGGTCGGCTAGGGGGATGGGAGATACAGAGAGATTACGGATAAAAGGGAGCAGTGTTCGACCGGTTAATGCGTAATCCACCACACTAGCTCCCCCTCCATGAGGCCTACACGTGAAGAAGCGGGATTCTGGGAAGCACGAAAGGCCATTCAAGATTATCAGCTCATGTGATTCGCCCAACTGCAAGAGATGTCTACCATAGGCTGTGATGGGGCCCAGGGCGTCCTCTGAGATCCTCTGCAAGCCTGCTGAAACCAGGTCCACACCCCTAGTGCAGAACACATCCTCGGATCGGTCATGGAGTGGGACCTGTTGCTCCTTGGTACGGGCATTAAAGTCCCCCATGATGATAATTTCTCCATCAGTTGAGAATTTAGTGATGTCTGGGTATATGTTGGTGAAGGAGTCCCTTTCTACATCGTCGTGGATGGCAAACGAAGATGTGGTGGGGGGGAAGTAACAAACTGCAATAAAGATATCCCTCATGGGTGGGGCTCCAGTTCTGATTCGGATCCACATGTACCTGGCGTACTCATCTGTATTTACCACTTTGACTCTATCTCTGAGCTCGTCTTTGACTAGGCACGCTACTCCCCCTGATCCTTTGACCCCCCCTGAGCTCCTTGTTTCTTGTCTACATACTGAATGCCATTGGTAACCCGTTACGTCTGGGAGAGGTCGAACTGGGCTCTCATGGGTCTCTGTTACGAGGAGAATATCTGCTGACTCAAGGGCGTTGTAGAGTAGCCCAGGTGAAGACCAAAAAGACCCATTTCCGTTCCAGCAGTGAATTGAAATCCCTGTTGTTCGATTCCCCCCCAGGCGGGCCCGTCATTTGGAACTGCCTGCTCGAGGTGTCCATCCTGGGGGGAAGGAGTCTCGAATGATCGCACGAAGGTTCCTTATGACTGCCCATTTGCCCGCTTGTCTTGTTGCGGCCACTTGTTCCCTAGCCTGTTTAAGTTTAGCCACCTGTGCCCGAGTGAGATCCTCATCTAGGAATATCCTGTGTGGAAGATCAAAAAGCTTTCGTTTAGCTCGAAGAGCATATAGACGATCTGTGGTATTATGGAAACGGATAAATAAGGTGGAGTCCTGTCCTAGCCAAGCTCTGTCTAATCTAATACCAGATATGTCGAGGGTGTCTCTCAAGAAACCTGTGGCCACCTCCATCGGATCTGCTGAGGATAAAGGGAGAGGGAGATCTCTCACTTCAAGGTTTAGCTCTCTCGCTCTACGGGATCGTTCTTCCACAAGTTTGGCCTGTACAACTTCCTCTACTGCTGTGATAGGAGAGGGTTTGTCTTTCCCCCGGACCACCTGTGCCCATGAGCTGATGTGTGTTTCTGTCTCCTGTCTAAGGGATGCCTGTTGGGATATAATCTCATCCTGCTTGTTCCTTATCTCCTGGATTTCTTCCTGCAAAGTTGTCTCTGTGGGGTCTTCTTGCACTGATTTTAGAAGGGACAAGCTTTCCCCTTCTACGAAGGAAATTCTGTCATTTAGGGTGTTTATCTCGGCCTGGAGCTTGTCATTCTCAGTTTCAAGGGAATCTACCCGTCGTAATAATTGTTTAATTTGAGATGTCCAGAAGACGAAATCGGACTCCATGACAATGTCTTTGGGGCTATAAGTCTCTTCCGGCTGATTAAGGCACTGTTGGAGGTAACGGGAAGGTCCTCTATTATTGAAACTGAGGGTTTCGTGTTCAGATTCAGTGGGCGGGGAACCCATAGTTACCTGGTCATTTTTCGACTGCCGGTCGCAAAGGAAAACGGGCCGCGGAACAGAGTACGGATGCAGGCAGAACAATAGGCCGTGGAAGAACTGACCGCAGACGGGTGCCGATGCCGCGAACAGGACCTCCGCGAGCCGGACGTCGTGAGCTGGGACGCTGCAGAACTATAGCAGAGAGCAGCCGCCGGAAAGCCGCCGCCGCGCAGAGGAAAATGGGCCGTCGCAATGTTGGCCGCCGCCACCGAGAAGAACTGCCGCAGGGAGCTGCCGCCGCAGGGAAGACAGAAAACTGAAAACTGAGAACTGGTCGCCGCGTAGAAAGATCGGGCCGCCGCGCAGAAAATCGCTGCTAGCTCGGGCCGCCGCGTAACAGAGCCGCGCAGAATCACACCGCCGCTATGAACTGACGAAACTGCAGCGGGGCCGACACACGGCTGCGGGCGGATTGACGGCACAGCAGGTGCGGGCGGGGAGGGAGAAACGACGGCACGGGGGCAAGGGAGCACCGACGGTAGATCGACGGCACAGCAGCTGCGGGCGGGAGGGAGAGCCGACGGCACGGGGGCACGAGAGCACGGGAGCACGGGAAGGGAGAGCCGACAGCAGATCGACAGCGGTTGCGGGTGGGAGGGAGAGCCGACGGCACGGGAAGGGAAGCCGACAGCAGATCGACGCAGCTGCGGGCGGAAGGGAAAATAAGTCTAAGAGGAAGGGAAAATAAGTCTAGGAGAATTTTCACAATGCGTATTTTGGAAGTATGCTAAGGTAGCATTCCCAAGAAGTGACAACAAAGTAGATGTCGTGTTAGGACTTATACATTCAAATATTTGTGACCCAATGTCCACTAGAGCCCTTGATGGTGCCAAATACTTCGTCACCTTTATTGATGACCATTCCAGGAAAACCTTGATCTACTTCTTGAAGACCAAATATGAGGTCTTCGATAGTTTTAAAGAGTTTAAGGCTCTCGTGGAGAATGCGATAGGGAAGAAGATCAAGGTGCTTCGCTCAGATAATGGTGGAGAGTATATTGATAAGGGCTTCACAGATTTTTGTGCGAAGGAAGGCATCAAAAGAGAATGGAGAACCTCGTAATCCACAGCAGAATGGGGTAGCTGAGCGGAAAAATAGACCCATAGTTGGGGCTGCAAAGGCTATGTTATATGACCAGGATTTGCCCAGGTTTCTATGGGCAGAGGCTTGTAACACGAAAGTGTATATTTAGAATAGGACTCCTCATAGAGCATTGGGGAAGAAAATGCCAAAAGGGTCTTCCCAGGGAAGAACTCGGAAGTTAGTCACTTCAGAATTGTTGGCAGCGTTGGTTATTGCTGTGAAAATTTGGATGCCCAAATTCCTACTGCGACAACTGATTACATTTCTCCTATTTGTTAATTACTTAACCAAATTATTTACTGTTTCCTACAATAAACACTGAAACGAATACACTGTAGCCTACACCATTTAAATTTATAAGCGGAAACAAGAAACTAAACAAGAAAGAAACACAACACGTCTACATAGTTATTTTTGGACAAATGTCCCTGAAAAAACCTAATGCCAGAAAACCGGTGCAACAACTCTGAGGGTTTTATTATTATGTTGTAGTAATTTCTGAATACAATCTTTGGATGCCTTCTCGACAATCTAGTTATAGAGAATATCACTGATAGAAAGATAAGTTAAGTTACCTCAAACTATCACTGGAAATCCTAGCTAATCCAGCCACTGAATGTGCTGCCCTTGGTTGCCTTCGTGCTCCCTCTGCGCAGTCACTGCGTTAGCCCAACGTCACACTCTTTCGGGACAGCGTCACCCCTTCAGCTAATTGATTTGCCTCTGAGATTCTGACTTCTGCTTTCCCGGTCTCACACCCGGGCTTCCAGCTCAAAAATCGATCTCCCCAACAAATTTTCGAACTTCCTCAAGGCTTTGCGCTGCCTCTGCGTCAGCCTACACTGCCTCTACATAGCCCTGCATTAACCTCTCCTGGCTCTCTGCTGCCCCTCCTAGATCTCTCTCTGCCTCCTCTGTTGAGTATTGTCCGACTAGGAAAGATTTCCCTTTGGATACTATCCACGAATGAAATGTTATTTTGCATTAAGAGAAAGCTTGGATATATACAAGGAGAGGGAGACTATTGAGTTTCATCTCCCAATGTCTCTTCGTCTTCCAACTTCTTTTATTTTTCTATTTACAATATTTACATAGGTTTTCTTAATCCCAAAGATTAGGTGTGAACACTCTATACTTGCACTACCCTTGAGATATTCAATCAAGTTGAAGGGGAAAAGTCCCTAAATCCAACCATACTCTTACAATAAAAAAGTAATGCTTTCCTAAATCAGTTAGCTGTCCAAAATAAGATGAGAGAAGATAATTATATTAATGTCTAACAAATTATTAATAATTATAGGCCTAGGGAATTTTAACATGTGCGATGGGCATTGCAACATGCTTAGGGTGATGTAACTTATGCATTGGGCACTAGAGAATATTTGTCATGGGTTTTTCACACGGTGATCTCTCTCTATTCAATGGATATGCCCTACTGTTGATGGATTTTAACATGTCAATGGGTATTTTGTAGTGTTGCACATGTTGTGATGATATCGGAATTATCGCGATGTTATCGTTGAAATATTGATAATATTGATAGTATTGCAAGAGGGCCAAAATTATGGAAGTGCAGGATCAAGAGCAGGATCATATTGGGTGACGTGACTTGGAGGAGAAGTTCAGGTTTGATCATAGGTCTAAGTGTATCTCTCATTGAACAAGAAAATTTTCTCAATTGAAAAGGTTGCTAGGTTTTTCCCCGTAGTTGGTTTTTCCAAGGTAAATGTTGTGTGTTGTGATCCCTATTGTTCTTTATGGTTGAATTTATCAAGTATAATTGTTGAATGATATATTGGAATAAACTAAAAAAATATCTACATCATAAGTAATTATCAAAATTTCAGAAATATTGTGTTAACCGTAATTGCACTAAGAAAATCAACATGGTATTAGAGATTTTGTGAAGGAAGAATGGAACATTGAGATCACCTTGACGAAACCCTAGAGAGCATTTTATTCAATTTCTTCTTGTAGATTGGTTTCTATGGGTTCCTTTATGAAATCTGAAAACAAGCTAGAGGGGGCATCTAATTTAAGAGCTTGGAAAGTTAGAATCGATATTCTTCTTGCTAAGAACAAGGTTTTGGTCATTGTGAAAGGAAATGTTGTTGAACCAAAAGATGATGCAAGAAAAGATAAGTTCAAGGAGGATGACATCAATGTTATGAGCATCATAGTGGAATCCATTAGGGATCATTTGGTTAGCTACATTGCAAAACTTCATAACACAAAGATGTTTGATGCCCTAATGAATCTCTACACAATCAAGAATGTTGGTCAATCAATGAGCTTCGAAATACAAGGATGACTAATGATGATAGTGTGGCTTCTTACTTCGTAAGGATTTCCCAAATAAGAGATCAAATTCAAGTAATTAGAGAATCCATTCCTTACCAAGAACTAATAATTAC
Organism: Pinus taeda; assembly: GCA_000404065.3. Taxonomy (NCBI): domain Eukaryota; kingdom Viridiplantae; phylum Streptophyta; class Pinopsida; order Pinales; family Pinaceae; genus Pinus; species Pinus taeda. The sequence continues at coordinate 143,421 of APFE031640156.1, read as the reverse complement.
AACACTCAATGGTCTTCTTAGATGATGGGTTGCTTTTGTAGCATGTATATGTAATTGGAAGGGAGTGCCTACATTTGAACAACTATGGATATTGTGTGTTGAAGCAGAAGCAAGATGGATGACTAGATATCGTCAAGATGAGGAAGTTCAAGCCCTTGCATCTCGTTTCCAAAACAAGGGAATGAACGAGTTTGGACCTCAACACAAAAAGTCAAGAAAAGGATCTTCTTCCCCTAAGAAGAAGAAAGACTTATCAAAGATACAATGTTATGGTTGTCAAGAATATGGACATCTCAATAGAGATTCTCCTAATATGTCTAACAAGAAAAGAAAAGGGAAACAACATGATTCCTCAACAGACGTTGAGGAAGATGAAAAACCAAAGAAGACCAAAGGTGAAACGGATTTCTTCTACTATTCTTCTTGGACAGGTTCCTTTGTAGATGATGATGACATGTGGCTAGTAGATAGTGAAGCATCAAGGCACATGATCGGAGATCATGGGAATCTCTCAAGCATGACAGAAAAGAAGTTGTCTTGAAGGGTTGAACTAGGAGACAATAACAACTATGCAATCAAAGGAGTTGGAAAGGCATCCATAGAGCTAGAATCTGGTAACAGTGTGCATCTTAGCGATGTTCTCTATGTACCAGGTTTGAAAAGGAATCTTGTCTTTGTTTCTTGTTTAGAAGATAAAGGAGATAAAGTTGCTTTTGTTGATGGCAAAGTACTCATTTCGTCCAAGGGCTATAATATAGATGATGTTAGGGTTATTGGGATTCGTGATGGGAGACTGTATAGAATTATAAGTCAAACAAATCAACTACTAGTGTGAAAAACATTATTCTGCAGGGATTGATTTATTTCTTCTACTTATTTACAATAATAAGTTATTGACCAATGCTTCCGTGAACATCAAAATAAATTCAGTTGCAGACTTCACAAATTATGAACTGAGAAATGCAAGAGAAACACTAGCACATGAGCAATCACATTGACACACTTGTTTTTCGACAATAGTCCCTGGAAAAACCCAATGCAGGAAAACCAGTCCAGCGGATCTGAGGGTTTCTATTATTGGCAATAAATTTCTGAATACAATCTGGATGCCTAGAGAAATGCCAATCCACTTAGAGAACATAACTAATAGAAAGATAGTGAGAATTTTTGCACACTGAATTTGGAGATTTTGCACTAGCCCCAGCCCCTGGATGACCCACTGCACAATCTCTCCATGAGCCTATGCAGTCTCTGCGTCGCTTCTGCGTGGAGACTCCCTCTGATTGCGTCATCCTTGCTATTGCTGCATATGTTGCTGATAAATGGAGATTTTATCTGTCAATCACCCACAGTGATTCCTGACATCGATCTTTATTGTCTCCCCACAATTCTGCATCAAACTCCTCTAGTTGTTGCATTGTCCCTCCTTGGCATTGCGTTGTCCCTCTGATCCTTCACTGTCTTCTCTGAAATATATTCACTAGAATTGGAAATCACTTCCTTCTAGTACTGCTTCTGATCCTCACTGCTTGATCACTTGTTCGAATTCCTTAGCCAACCCTGCCCTATGAATATCGAACTGACTGATCAACACTCTGTGTGTTTTCAAATGAACCCCAAGCCTCCTTATACTTTTCTTGTTGAGATTTCAATGACAGAGATTAATTCTCTAATCAATGACTAAGATTAAAACTTGACTTGATCCGCTTTCTAGAACATTCTCACCCATATTTTGATTAATACCCATTAATACTTCAGTTTTTCTAAGTTTAGACTTAGGAACCCCATTAAAAATATTAATTATTTTAATAAAATACAATCTAGGTGGAATTTCACCAAACGGTTTTTGGGTTCTTTAGAACTCATGTGCCTTAGCCTCTACACCAATTTTCATGGCTAGAACACATTCGGTGCTACCAAAAACTAACAACTAGTACATGATGAAATAAATCTAACTGAGTTATGGCACTGAAGGTATGGACATCTTCATTTTAGAACATTGCCTGAATTAAGTCAAATAGTATTAGGGGTTCTTGAACTGCAAATTAAGAATGATGGTAGATGTAAAGGTTGTGCTCTTGGGAAGAACATCAAGAAACCATTTCCAAATAGTGACAATAGATCTAAAGAAGCTTTGGACTTGATTCATTCTGATGTATGTGGTCTGATGCCTGTAAAATCGCTTGGTGGCTTGTTGTACTATGTGACATTTATTGATGACTTCTCTCGTAAGACATGGATATATCTCTTGAAGGCTAAGGATGAAGTATTTGAAAAGTTCCAGGAATTGACAGTTGAAGTTGAAAACTTGACAGGCAGAAAGATCAATATACTGAGATTTGACAACGGAGGAGAATATACCTCAAAGGAGCATGTTGCTTTCTACAAGCAAGCTGGGATTATGAGGGAGCTAATTGTCACCTATAATCAACAACAAAATAATGTAGCAGAACGAAAGAACAGGTCCATTGAAGACTTTGTCAAGGCCATGATGCATGCCTTGGAATTGTCATTGTTTTTATGGGCTGAAGCATCACGGATAGTTGTGTACATTGAAATTCGAAGTCCTCATAGAGTTATGGAAGATATGACTCCTAAAGAAAGCTTCTCTAAAAAGAAGCCAGAGATTGGGCACATGAGAATCTTTAGTTGTCTTGTACATATTCATGTTCGTAAGAATAAGAGGAACAAACCTTAGCCATAAGGAAAGAAAGGCATATTTGTTGGATATATTGAATCTTCAAAGGCCTACAAAATATATATTCCAGAGCAATGACGAATTGAGGTCAGTTGAGATGTCACCTTCGATGAGAAACTGGTATATTAGAGATCTAAGGAAGTCTCCATAGATTTCTTGGATGAAGTATAACAAAAGGCCTCAAGGGAGGAGCATTCAAGTTCTACAAAATGTATCAGAAGGCCAAAAGGGCCTCAAGATCCGGTAGAACTAGTCATAGTTCCAGAGATCAAGAAGGGACCAGAATGGCATAGATCCACATTGGAAGAGGCAAAAGCACATGTAGCTCCTAATGGCACATCTAGAGAGGTGAAGAAAACTAAAAGGTGTTAGTGTTTTTTTTATGGTGGTAGCATCAGACAAGTGTTCTAGTCTTAGATGGTGCTAAGAGGCTAGGGAATAAAGGATCTCCATAACTAAGAAATGGTTTTGCGAGATATGGCTCTGAAACATCTTAATTAAATTAGTTAGCAAATAATTAAATTACTTGCTATGTTTAAGTTAGGAAAGTTGGTTAATTAAAGTTAACTAATTAAGGATGTTCGAGATTGCTCCAGAGACTTCTATTGATGAAGTCTAATTGATCTTAGCCATTGATGAGGATGTAATCTTGGTCGTTGAAGTCTCAAAAAGAGATTATAAGAGCAACTCGAAGGGATGAAGAGAGACATAGTTGTGAGAGCATTAGTTACCTTGGCAGGTCGAGCTACCCAGTTCACAGCTTTAGTGAGGACACAGTTCGAGGCAGAGGGAGAGCATCGGAGAGAGGGAGCATCAACAGATCAAAGAACAGGATTCTTGAAAATTTTCCAATATTTCTCCTGTGTCGAATTGGCAAGACAAAGGAGGCCAAATTATTTGCAGAGAGCGCTGTAGGAGCCAGTGCGAATTGCCAAAAAACTCAGTGCGAGTTGCCAAAAGAGCCACATCTCAACAGCTAGAGGCCAGATCTAGTTTCGACGCAAGTGGTTTCCATTGATAGAGGAAGGAGGAGCAAGTGGTTTCAAGTGATAGAGGAAAGAAGGGCGATTCACTTGGAGCCAATTTCCAGGAAGTGCGAAATTTCTAGAGCAAGCAGTACGAATTCCATGCCACAGTGTGGGTAGCCAGTGTGGGGTTCGAGCAGGCCAGAGGAGGCCAAGTCAATTTGCAGAGGAGATCTGAGATCTCTAGATATTTTGCTAGTATATTTGTTGAACGATTGCCAAATGGGCATCCAAATTATTGTACTCTCTAATTTGGTGCATAATAATAAAACAAACTCTCATCTGCTGCACCAGTTTTCCCTTCGTGGTTTTTCTGGGGACTTTTAGTCCAAAATAATTGTGTCGATTTTTATGTGTGCATCTATTTCTCACTTCTTGATTTTACTTCCGTAACATATTTTTTATTGTGAAGAATTGTTCTGTTGTTTATTCGTTATTTGTCGTATAACAAATAAACTGTTAATTAGTTGCAAGAATAAATTTTAGTAGTTGCAATTTTAAGGAATTTTCACATGGTATCAGAGCGTAGTTGATTATATATGAGGCTCAGAGATGGAAGAATTAAGTTCGTTCAATTTCAGAGCAAGATCTAATGCACAAGATCCAGATATGCATAGGTCAAGCCAAGGGTTCGATTTACATAGGAGTAGAAACTCGATTTCCAAATCCAAGTGGAGGAAAAGTTCGGTTGTGCTTCATATCTGTGGCCATAGGCAGTGGTATTGCTAGGAAGTAATTTTGGTGAGTAGATCAGTTAGTTTGCAGAGTAGATCTATGCACAGAAGATTTTAGCAAGGGTTATAGTCGCAGATTTGCACAGGGCAGGAAGAGAAAAGTGCACAAAAATTATACCTAGGACTTTTCTAGTAAAAATCTCAAATTTTTCCAGTATGGTCATAGAGAGATTTAACATTCAAGAGTTTGCTGATTTGTCTTCCAGATTGGAGGATGAATTCACTCAGATAGCTTGCCTCTGTAGCTCAACTTCATAGGGAGTCTGGTACATAGACATTAGAGTGTCAACTCTTATGCAAGAGTTAGAGAATATTTCTCCAGCTATAAGGAGGAGCAAATGGACTCCGCTAATGGAATTTGCACCAATCCCTAGAGAGGCCTCCTTATCCTTAAGGGGACAAGGAAAAAAGGTGAAAAGAAGGTGAAAGAAAGGTGATTTAATAATTATAAGATGATCACCAAGGACTTAAGACTTGGTGCCTTCCTATTGGGAGAATTGGAGTCAATGATGCATCAAGAAATGGAAACTCGCTCTTCAAGGAGGCCTAGAGAAGCAGGTTCACAATCCTTATGGACGCAGCTACACAACAACTTTAGACTTTTATACGTTAGTGACACTTGTTATGGACTTTCAAGGATGCAAATGCAATTAGTCTTCTAGGAACATTCATTCATTATCTTATGGGTAACACATGCAAAATTCCCAATAGTTTTCAATGCTTTAAACATTTTTTCGTCAACTAGGGAACATTAATAACCATTAGAAAATATTCCATGCATTAGACATTCATTAAATCAGAAAAATAGCATTATAAAGGCACTTACAAGACAATGAAGAATATATTCATCCACAAAAATTCCAAAGAGAAGCTCCAAGAGTGATAGCGAAAATAACTGAACATCAAAATTCATCGAAGATCATCGAAATCACTCTTCAAATTGCAAGCTGAAAATCTCTAATGAGCTATCTAAAAATCCCAAGTATGGTGGTTTCAAATGAGAGGGAGCCTCACTTATTTATACAAGGCTCATATGTTTGAATTCCTAAAGAAGAAGCCCCTAAACATCATAAATGACATGCAAGACCCTTGGTTACAAGCCAACCAAGATAGCTTAAACATTAATTATTATTTGATTTCTCCGTTAGCTGATATCATCAATGCAAAGTGCTTTCCAAAGCTAACGTTCAGGCCTCTTGTGGTCAAATTGTGGGAGAAGGCCTCAAGAATGATGATAAAGAGGGTCATTCCCTCTACATGTTGCAAAACATCTCCAAAACCCCTATTTTGGTTGTGTGGGCTCCAAATGGGATCTCATGGATCTCCAAATGGCTCGAGATCAAGTCAATGCTCCATCGATGAGGGCTAGAAGATGACACGTGCCCTCCCATTTCTCGCTAGACGAGACATAACCTCCTCTAGGATTTGGATCAACTGCCAAGTGTCGGGAGTGTTATCGCTCAAACTAGTAGAGGTCCTAGGAGGGGATTCTACAAAGCAACTACTAGGTCAAGCGGCAACAATGGAGCAATAGCCCACTGTCACTTCAACTAAAGCTCCCTGCTCTTTATAGACTTTCACCGATGGGCGGAGTCCTTGTATGAGGGAGATCACTAGAATAAAAGGATCAATGATAGGATATGAGGTGATTCCTAAAGCCTATTCGCAAGATATACTCAGATAATAGGCTTGCTTGCTATAGAAGCAAGATGAATGGCTCTCTTAGAAGGGAAATGTGATTACCAAGACCTAGGATTTGAGGAATTTTACTTGAAAGGAGGTACCCAAGATCAAGGAATCCTAAAATAAAGGGTTTCTATGCAACCCTTGTTACTTAGAGTTACAAGATTGCGAGACCACAAAGAAGTGCATGTTGACCCGAACAAGGCCAAGGGTTTGGTTTGTAGCCACAAATTGATGGTCTTGACCAAGATGGGAGGAGAATAGGATCAAAGGAATTGAATTTATCTTGGAATTCATGTTCGATGATCCTAATAAAGCCACTAACCAAAGGATACCTAGAAAGGAGAATGGTCTTCAAGATAGGGCTTGGAATATCTCAAGATTCCACTGTGGGATCGACCTCAAATTTGGAGGACCTCTCAAGAAGACCCCAGTGTAGATGTTGATCACTTTTGAAGATTTTCAATGGTTAAAAATGCTTATTAGATGATGCCTTAGGAGGCCTACTAGGTTAGGGCTTAGGAAAAGGAAAAGAGTTAAGAAGAATGTTCTTTCGTGATCACCTTTGGACTAGACCAGTGCCTAGCCAATATAGGAGAATGGAGTCAATGTAATCCAATGTTTAGAGATGCCTTATACTCAATCAAGGAGTCTCCTAACAACTTCACATGGCCTAGAGGCAACAACTAGGCCACTAAGAGAATTTATACTTCGTTGGTGATGGAATTGGTGACTTATCATGATAATAATGGCAATATTATACCCCTAGGACATTTTTTTGTCATACTTGAGCGGGAAACATATGAAAACCCCTCACAAAAGCAAGCTTAAACAAATTCGCATTTCTTAAAGGAAGCTACATCAACGTCATGAGTGAAAAAATTCATACATTACACAAGTGGCGATACATGTAAAGTAAAAAATGAAAGTAACACTTACAAGTATAGCAAAAATTCTCCAATAATCAATGTGCAAAAATATTAAAGCTCCAAGACATGAGAATATTCATTGCAAACATCGAAATGCATTAATAATCCAATTCGTCCATCCAAAAAGGCTAGCAAAAATTTCCAAAAGAGACAAAGATCCAAATCCAAGTGATAATGAGATTCAAATGACCTCTCATCAATTTATATCCTCTCTAAGGGATTCGAATTGGATAATTAGGCCTAATTAAGCCCCAAATAGTAAAATAATGTACAATAATGGCTTCACTTGGTGACATACCCACCAAGATAGCTCCATAATACAAAGATAAGACTCTCAAGAGGGCAAAATAGTAGATATAATGATTCGTTGGGCCATTGAAGAGGGCAGGTTCCTTTGTAGATGAGGATGACATGTGGCGGGTAGATAGTGAAGCATCAAGGCACATGATTGGAGATCATGGGAATCTCTCAAGCATGACAGAAAAGAAGTTGTCTCAAAGGGTTGAACTAGGAGACAATAACAACTATGCAGTCAAAGGAGTTGGAAAGGCATCCATAGAGCTAGAATCTAGTAACAATGTTCTCTATTTATCAAGTTTGAAAAGGAATCTTGTCTTTGTTTCTTGTTTAGAAGATAAAGGAGATAGAGTTGCTTTTGTTGATGGAAAAGTACTCATTTGGTCCAAGGGCTATAGTATAGATGATGCTAGGGTTATTGGGATTCGTGATGGGAGACTGTATAGACTTATAAGTCAAACAAATCAACTACTAGTGTGAAAAATATTATTCTACAGGGATTGATTTATTTCTCCTACTTATTTACAATAATACGTTATTTACCAATGCTTCAGTGAACATCAAAATAAATTCAACTACAGACTTCACAAATTATGAACTAAGAAATGCAAGAGAAACACTAGCACATGAACAATCACATTGACACACTTGTTTTTGGACAATAGTCCCCGGAAAAACCAAATGCGGGAAAACCGGTCCAGCAGATCTGAGGGTTTCTATTATTGGCAGTAAATTTCTGAATACAATCTGGATACCCTAGAGAAATGGCAATCCACTCAGAGAAGATAACTAATAGAAAGATAGTGAGAATTTTCTCACACTGAATCTGGAGATTTTGCATTGTCCCCAACCCCTGGATGACCCACTGCACAATCTCTGCGTGAGCCTACGTAGTCTCTGTGTGGCTTCTGTGTGGAGACTCCCTTTGACTGCGTCACCCTTTTTGTTGCTGCATCTGTTGCTGATAAATGGATATTTTATCTGTCAATCACCCATAGTGATTCCTGACACTGATCTCTGTTGTCTCCCAAAAATTTTGCATCAAACTCCTCTAGTTGCTGCATTGTCTCTCACCACTGCACTGTCCCTCTAATCCTTCACTGTCTTCTCTGAAATATATTCACTAGAACTAGAAATCACTTCCTTCCAGTATTGCCTTTGATCCTCACTGCTTGATCACTTGTTCGAATTCCTTAGCCAACCCTGCCCTAAGAATATCAAACTGGCTTATCAACACTCTGTGTCTTTTCAAATGAACCCCAAGCCTCCTTATACTTTTCTCATTGAGACTTCAACAACCGAGATTGATTCTCTAATCAACGACTAAGATTAAAACTTGACTTGATTCACTTTCTAGAACATTTTCACCTATATTTTGATTAATACCCATTAATTTAATTCTCCTAAGTTTAGAGTTAGGAACCCCATTAAAAATATTAATTATTTTAATAAAATACAATCTAGGTGGAATTTCACCAAACGGTTTTTGGGTTCTTTAGAACTCATGTGCCTTAGCCTCTCCACCAATTTTCATGGCTAGAACACATCTGGTGCTAACAAAAACTAACAACTAGTACATGATGAAATAAATCTACGTGAGTTATGGCACTGAAGGTATGGACATCTTCATTTTAGAGCATTGCCTGAATTATGTCAAATAGTATTAGGGGTTCCTGAACTACAAATTAAGAATGATGGTATATGTAAAGGTTGTGCTCTTGGGAAGAACATCAAGAAACCATTTCCAAATAGTGACAACAAATCTAAGGAAGCTTTGGACTTGATTCATTCTGATGTATGTGGTCAGATGCCTGTAAAATCGCTTGGTGGCTTGTTGTACTATGTGACATTTATTGATGACTTCTCTCGTAACACAGGGATATATTTCTTGAAGGCTAAGGATGAAGTATTTGAAAAGTTCCAGGAATTCATAGTTGAAGTTGAAAACTTGACAAGGAGAAAGATCAAGATATTGAGATCTAATAATGGAGGAGAATACACCTCAAAGGAGCATGTTGCTTTCTACAAGCAAGCTGGGATTAAGAGGGAGCTAATTGTCACCTATAATCCACAACAAAATAGTGTAGAAGAACGAAAGAATAGGTCCATTGAAGACTTTGTCAAGGCCATGATGCATGACTTGGACTTGTCGTTGTTTTTATGGGCTGAAGCATCATGGATAGTTGTGTACATTGAAACTCGAAGTCCTCATAGAGTTATGGAAGATATGACTCCTGAAGAAGGCTTCTCTAAAAAGAAGTCAGAGATTGGACACATGAGAATCTTTGGTTGTGTTGTATATATTCATGTTCGTAAGGATAAGAGGAACAAACGTTAGCCTTAAGGAAAGAAAGGCATATTTGTTGGATATATTGAATCTTCAAAGGCCTACAAAATATATATTCCAGAGCAATGACGAATTGAGGTCAGTCGAGATGTCACCTTCGCTGAGAAAGTGGCATATTAGAGATCTAAGGAAGTTTCCATAGATTTCTTGGATGAAGTATAACAAAGGGCCTCAAGGAAGGAGCATTCAAGTTCTACAAAATGTACCGGAAGGCCAGAAGGGTCTTAAGATCCAGCAGAACTATTCATAGTTTAGAGATCAAGAAGAGACCAGCATGGCATAGATCCACATTGGAAGAGGCAAAAGCGCATGTAGCTCCTAATGGCACATCTAGAGAGGTGAAGAAAACTAAAAGGTGTTAGTTTTTTTTTTTATGGTGGTAGCATCAGACAAGTGTTCTAGTCTTAAATGGTGCTAAGAGGCTAGGGATTAAAGGATCTCCATAACTGAGAAATGGTTTTGCGAGATATGGCTTTGAAACATCTTAATTAATTGAATTAGCGAATAATTAAATTACTTGCTAGGTTTAAGCTAGGAAAGTTGGTTAATTAAAGTTTAACTAATTAAGGATGTTCGATATTGCTCTAGAGATTTCTATTGATAAATTCTAATTGATCTTAGCCATTGATGAGGATGTAATCTTGGCAGTTGAAGTCTCAAAAAGAGATTATAAGAGCAACTCGAAGGGATGAAGAGATACATAGTTGTGAGAGCATCAGTTACCTTGGCAAGTCGAGCTACCCAGTTCACAGCTTTAGTGAGGACACAATTTGAGCTAGAGGGAGAGCATTAGAGAGAGGGAGCAACAATAGATGAAAGAGCAAGATTCTGGAAAATTTTCCAATATTTCTCCTGTGTTGGATTGGCAAGAGAAAGGAGGCCAAATTATTTGCAGAGAGAGCTATAAGAGCCAGTGCGAATTGCCAGAAAACTCAGTGTGAGTTGCCGAAAGAGCAACATATCAACAACTAGAGGCCATATCTAGATCCGACGCAAGTGGTTTCCAGTGATAGAGGAAGGAGGCACAAGTGGTTTCAAGTGATAGAGGAAGGAAGGGCGATTCACTTGCAGCCAATTCCACGAAGTGTGAAATTTCCAAAGCAAGCAGTGCGAATTCCATGCCGTAGTGTGGGTAGCCAGTGTGGGGTTCAAGCAGGCCAGAGGAGGCCAAGTCAATTTGCAGAGGAGACTTGAGATCTCTAGATATTTTGCTGGTATATTTGCCGTAGGATTGCCAAATGGGCATCCAAATTATTGTACTCTCCAATTTGTTGCATAATAATAAAACAAACTCGCATCTGTTGCACCGGTTTTCCCTTCGGGGTTTTTCTGGGGACTTTTAGTCCAAAATAATTGTGTCAATTTTTATGTGTGCATCTATTTCTCACTTCTTGATTTTACTTCCGCAACATATTTTTTATTGTGAAGAATTGTAGTGTGGTTTATTCGTTATTTGTCGTATAACAAATAAACTGTTAATCAGTTAGAAGAATAAATTTCAGTAGCTGCAATTTTTAGGAATTTTCACATGGTATCAAAGCGTAGTTGATTAGATCTGAGGCACAGAGACGGAAGAATTAAGTTCATGCAGTTTCAGAGGAAGATCTAATGCACAGGATCCAGATATGCACAGGCCAAGCCAGGGGTTCAATTTACATAGGAGTAGAAACTCGATTTCCAAATCCAAGTGGAGGAAAAGTTCGGTTGTGCTTCAAATCTGTGGCGATAGGCAGTGGTATTGCTAGGAAGTAATTCTGGTGTGTAGATCAGTTAGTTTTGCAGAGTAGATCTAGTTTTGCAGAGTAGATCTAGGCATAGAAAATTTCAGCAAGGGTTACAGTTGCAGATCTACACAGGGCAGGAAGAGAAAAGTGCACAAAAATTATACCTAGGACTTTTCTAGTAAAAATCTCAATTTTCTCCAGTATGGTCATAGAGAGATTTAACATTCAAGAGTTTGTGGATTTGTCTTTCAGATTGGACGATGAATTCACTTAAATAGCTTGCCTCTGTAGCTCAACTTCATAGGGAGTCTGGTACATAGACATTGGAGTGTCAACTCTTATGACAAGAGTTAGAGAATACTTCTCTAGTTATAAGGAGGAGCAAATGGACTCCTCTAATGGAATTTGCACCAAGCCCTAGAGAGGCCTCCTCATCCTTAAGGGGACAAGGAGAAAAGGCGAAAAGAAGGTGAAAGAAAGATGCTTTAATAATTATAAGATGATCACCAAGGACATAAGACCTAGTGCCTTCCTATTGGGAGAATTGGAGTCAATGGTGCATCAAGAAATGGAAACTCGCTCTTCAAGGAGGCCTAGAGAAGCAGGTTCACAATCTTTATGGAGGTAGCTACACAACAACTTTAGACTTTTATACGTCAGTGACACTTGTTATGGACTTTCAAGGATGCAAATGCAATTAGTCTTCTAGGAACATTCATTCATTATCTTATGGGTAACACATGCAAAATTCCCAATAGTTTTCAATGCTTTAAACTTTTTTTCGTCAACTAGGGAACATTAATAACCATTAGAAAATATTCCATGCATTAGACATTCATTAAATCAGAAAAATAGCATTATAAAGGCACTTACAAGACAATGAAGAATATATTCATCCACAAAAATTCCGAAGAGAAGCTCCAAGAGTGATAGCGAAAATAACCAAACATCAAAATTCATCGAAGATCATTGAAATCACTCTTCAAATTGCAAGCTGAAAATCTCTAATGAGCTATCTAAAAATCCCAAGTATGGTGGTTTCAAATGAGAGGGAGCCTCACTTATTTATACAAGGCTCATATGTTTGAATTCCTAAAGAAGAAGCCCCTAAACATCATAAATGACATGCAAGTCCCTTGGTTACAAGGCAACCAAGATATCTTAAACATTAATTATTATTTGATTTCTCCTTTAGCCCACATCATCATTGCAATGTGCTCTCCGAAGCTAATGTTAAGGCCTCTTGTGGTCAAATTGTGGGGGAAGGCCTCAAGAATGACGATAAAGAGGGTCATTCCCTCTACATGTTGCAAACATCTCCAAAACCCCTATTTCAGTTGTGTGGGCTCCAAATGGGATCTCATGGATCTCCAAATGGCTCGAGATCAAGTCAATGCTCCATCGATGAGGGCTAGAAGATGACACGTGCCCTCCCATGTCTTGCTAGGCGAGACATAACCTCCTCTAGGATTTGGATCAACCGCCAAGTGTCGGGAGTGTTATCGCTCAAACTAGTAGAGGTCCTAGGAGGGGATCCTACAAAGCAACTACTAGGTCAAGCGGCAACAATGGAGCAATAGCCCACTGTCACTTCAACTAAAGCTCCCTACTCTTTATAGACTTTCACCGATGGGTGGAGTCCTTGTATGAGGGAGATCACTAGAATAAAAGGATCAATGATAGGATATGAGGTGATTCCTAAAGCCTATTCGCAAGATATACTCAGATAATAGGCTTGCTTGCTATAGAAGCAAGATGAATGGTTCTCTTAGAAGGGAAAGGGGATTACCAAGACCTAGGATTTGAGGAATTTTACTTGAAAGGAGGTACCCAAGATCAAGGAATCCTAAAAGAAAAGGGTTTCTATGCAACCCTTGTTACTTAGAGTTACAAGGTTGCGAGACCACAAAGAAGCCCATGTTGACCCGAACAAGGCCAAGGGTTTTGTTTGTAGTCACAAATTGATGGTCTTGACCAAGTTGGGAGGAGAATAGGATCAAAGGAATTGAATTTAACTTGGAATTCATGTTCAATGATCCTAGTGAAGCCACTAACCAAATGATACCTAGGAAGGAGAATGGTCTTCAAGATAGGGCTTGGAATATCTCGAGATTCCATTGTGGGATCGACCTCAAATTTGGAGGACCTCTCAAGAAGACCCTAGTGTAGAATTTGATCACTTTTGAAGATTTTCAACAGTTAAAAATTCTTATTAGATGATGCCCTAGGACGCCTACTAGGTTAGGGCTTAGGAAAAGGAAAAGAGGTAAGAAGAATGTTCTTTCATGATCACCTTTGGACTAGACCAATGCCTAGCCAATTTAGGAGAATGGAGTCAATGTAATCCAATGTTTAGAGATGACTTATATTTAATCAAGGAGTCTCCTAACAACTTCACATGGCCTAGAGGCAAAAACTAGGTCACTAAGAGAATTTATACTTCGTTGGTGATGGAATTGGTGACTTATCAAGGTAATAATGACAATATTATAACCTTAGGACATCTTTTTGTCGTACTTGAGCGTGAAACATATGAAAACCCCTCACAAAAGCAAGTTTAAACAAATTCGCATTTCTTAAAGGAAGCTACGCCAACTTCATGAGCGAAAAAATTCATACATTACACAAGTGGCAATACATGTAAAGTGAAACATGAAAGTAACACTTACAAGTACAGCGAAAATTCTCCAATCATCAATGTGCAAAAATATTAAAGCTCCAAGACATGAGAATAAACTTTCCAAACATCGAAATGTATTAATAATCCAATTCGTCCATCCAAAAAGGCTAGCAAAAATTTCCAGAAGAGACAAAGATCCAAATCCAAGTGATCATGAGATTCAAAGAATGTTTTAAAGCTTCAACTCCGACACTGACTCGGCTGAGGGTCGACTTCGACTCCGACTCCGACTTGGTACCGACTTGGCTGGCTTGATTTCAATGACTCGGTCGTTGTAAAAAATACATTAAATATTTTTTTTTCATAAAAAAACATAATTTTAAAGATTTTAATTCATGTTTCCAAACACACAGCATTAGAATATAGATGGAAGTCAACATGTGATCAAAGTAGGCTCATGAATATACCCATTATATGAAAATGGCACCCAGTGCACTGTCTAATACATACATGATCAAAACAAAAACACAACCAAGGAGGCTAGAAATGGACTCTACAACAAAAGTAAATTGTGACCAGTACTACTGGCGAGTAGCTACTGCCAGAGGAGCCAAGATCATGTGGATGAATCTCTAGATCCTCATCAGAGTCAGACAGTGGGCCACATGGCTCCTCCTCATCATCATCTCCAACTGCAACTATAGAAGTGGTAGCACTAGCAGGCTGTGCAGCAGATGCAAGCTGAGATAGACGAGATATGCGCTTCTATCGTGGCTGAGCAAAGGAAGTGCCTGCAGGACTTGTTGGCTGTGAGGCTGAGGCTGGTACAAGTGGATTAGGGTCTGCATTCAACTAAACATTATGTTCGAGTGATTCTATTGTCTGTAATTCAAAATCCATATCCTCATCAGAAGCAAACTCTGTTGGATGACTCTCCACTACCCAATCTGATGTTGGATCAATGTCTTCCAACACAGTGTGATCTGAATCAGGTCTTTTGTTTAGCAATTGGTTGCGTCTGAGCCAGAGGTTGTATTGGACATAGACTAGATCATTTAACCGTTTTGGATCCAAACAGGTTTCTCTTCTTTGTGTGAATCCTCTCAAAGACGGACCAATTGCGCTCACACCTAGTAGCACTGCAAGTTTGACTCAAAATACAAATTACAAACTTTTGCAATGCAGGACAATGGGTACCAAAAGCTTCCCACCATTGTTCTGCAAAAAACATAGGAGTGTAATGAGTTAGCTCAACAAAATTATAAATTATATCCAACTTTCAAATTATAAACAATTTAACAAAAAAACTATTAAGAATTTGAAAATTGAAATTTTTGTTTACCTGGCTCATCCGCTTCTCTTGCAATCTTTGCTAGGTTCTTCCCAAAGGTACCTGAGGCATTGGTGAAGGTCATGACCTGTCAGTGTATCTCCAGCTGATCACACTCCAATGGGATCATGCAATCAATGCAGTCTATCAATCCATCTCTAACCTCCCCCCTCAAAGCTCCTATCTCCTTAGCTTTATAATGATACCGTGGGTTCAAAAAATACCCAGTTGCATGTATAGGGCGATGGAGTTGATTGTTCCATCTTTCATCAATGATTGCCCAAATGGGCCCATACTTAGCCACTTTATCTTGTATGCCCTCTTTATTTGCTCCTTTGCTTGATCCATAGCCTCATAAATGAAGCCCATAGCCAATCTTTCCCCATCCACCAACCGCAACACCTTAACTAGTGGCTCAGCAAGCTTCACAATCTCTACTGCCTTTCTCCAAAATATTTCTTCATTAACTTTCTTTTTCAATTCTTTGCCTTCCAGTTTGTGAGACCATTGGCTTAGATCCTATTCTTCATTGGAAATCATCTTTTACAAGTTTCTATGTTGTGAAAGCATAGATTGCAATGTCAAAAAATGAGTAGCAAATATAGTGATAGAAAGCCTAATAATATCCCTGCCCCCTGTGTGTTTCCTCATGAGGCTCAAAATCCATGAATGATTGTAGATAAATTTTGTTATGCTTTTGGCATGATCTACAGTGTTTTTGACCTAATCTAATTTTCCAATATCCTTAAGCATGAAGTCTATGCAATGTGTAGTGGGGTCCAAAAGATGGTCTTGTGTTTTTCCTCTATCAGTTTACCAGCAAGAACATAGTTAGAGGCATTATTTGTGATGACTTGAACAACATTAGCCACCCCCACCTCCTCAACAACCTCATCCAATAGCTAAAACAACAATTGCCCATATTTTACCTTATTAGATGCATCAACTGATTTTAAAAACATGGTTCCCTGTGGGTAGAAAATAAGAAAGTTTATAATGGTACGGTTTCTTTGATCAGTCCATCCATCTGACATGATGGTACATCCTGTTCTTGTCCATGAGTCCTTGAAATCTTTCAAATAGTCATTAATGGATAAAATTTCTTTCTGCAAACGATACCCCCTTAGCTCATGCATAGTAGGGCCTTTGAAGCCTTTTCCAGCAGCATGTATGGCATCAAACATAGGCTCATAATATGGTGAACGGGAAGCATTGAAGGGGATATCGCATCATACCACCATCTAGCTATGTAATCACAAGCAGTCTCCCTCAATTCTTTCTTCCAATGGTCATCTAAAGTGGGTTGCATTTGACTTCTACTAGCTTGAGGACCATTTGCATCTGATGGAGAGGAGGGAGTGAATAACTTTTGATATTCATATCACCCTTTTTCATTCTACCCTTTTCCTTTTCTTGAATAGACTCTAAAAAGGGAGGAACATATCGGAAGGGGTTGGATGCATCAGTACAAGGGATAGAGGAACAACCCTCGAAACCAAAATGGGGGTTGGTAGCCATCATTTTTTGTATATTCCTCTTCCTCCCAATTTCAGCGTCTAACTCTTTTTGCCTAGCCTTATCTTCTTTAAACTTCTCAAAGCTGGCTAACAATTCCTTCCTAATCTCCCCAATTTCTGGTGAGGTACATGGAGTAATTTGGCCTCTAATCCTCGCCAAGTGTTGTTTCAACCTATTAATGCCCCCAGGATCTTCCTTAATTTTCCTATGGCAAAATTTGCAATGCATTTGACTTTCAACCATTTCAACATATGCCCAAGCAGCATCTTTCACTCTAAGTGCCATTTTTTGACTTGGAAATGAAAGCAAACAATCTGAAAAAAAAAAATCATTGATTCAATGTTCATTTCTTTCACAAAAAACACTCTTTAGGATTTCTAGATTTGCACATAAAATTTAATAAGCAACAACATATTTGTACAAGTGAAAAAAATACCTGCAGGCACAAACTGCCTCCTCAAGCTTACTCCAAGAAACCAACTCCTCAATGCTGCTCCAAATGGTTACCCAAGACTCCTCACTACTGCTCCAAAAACAAACTCAACAACTCCTCACAAACTCTCTTGAAATTCTCACTCAAATGCATGAGATGGCTGTGAGAGAATGAGAGGGGTTGAGTGGGTTAAATAGGGTTTGGGAGAGGGGAATGGACCCCAAAGACCAACTAAACAAAAACTAAAGTTCTTTGGAGCCCCCCACACTAAACAATTAATTAAAAAACCAAAAAATCGTTGTTTTTTTTATGTTGTTGGGCCACTGTATGTAACCTGGCCGGGTTAACAACTCAGTCGGCTCGGTATTAACCCAGCCAACCGAACCGTTTCTTAGGCTGGGTTGATATTTGGAGGCTTGGCTCGGACCAACTTAGCCGAGTCGGTTCCAAGCCAGTTGTTTTTAAAAACACTGGATTCAAATGACCTCTCATCAATTTATATCCTCCCTAATGGGTTCGAATTGCCTAATTAGGCCTAATTAAGCACTAGATAATAAAATAATGTAAAATAATGACTTCACTTGGTGACAAACCCACCAAGATAGCTCCATAATACAAAGATAAGATTCTCAAGAGGGCAAAATAGTAGATATAATGATTTGTTGGGCCATTGAAGAGGCCAAGTGTAGTCCAAAGTGTGTCAAGGTGATAGAATAGGCTCTAAACATAGTGATCAAGGGGGTGGCCCTTTGATATCCAAGAAAATCAAGTGTGGTGTCCCCAAGTGGGTGTGGGGGCACAATGACATCTTCATTGGTCTCTAGATGGATCAATAATGCTTGTGTACCATTTGTAAGGGCTAGAATGATGACATAAGCCCTCTCTGTCTCCCATGGTGAGACACACCCTCAGCTATGTTGATTTCTGGAAGCTTCGGATGTGCTCTATGTCTCAAAATTTGTAGGGAGGCTTGGACACATGTATTCCACAATACCTAGTAATCATATTGGGAAATTCCACCCGAAGACAGTTTTATTAAAATAATTAATTATTTTTAATGGGACCCTAAGTCTAAACTTAGGAAATTAAAATAATTAAAGGGTATTAATCTAACTGTAGCTGAAATTTCTAGAAGAAGATGAAGATCAAGTCCAAATGATTTGAGCCATTGATTAGAATCTAATTTGGGTCTTTAGCTCTCAACTAGAGGATTATAAGAAGGACTTCAATGGGTATTTGGAAAACACACTAGGTAGATACTCAGTTACCCGAGTAAAATCGATTTTCTCACTGGTCGAAGTTCGGCAAGAGGAAATTGATTCAGAGGGAGAGTTGTAGGTGGGGAGGAAAGACAGTGTAGTAGCGTCAGTCAAGAGTGCAAGAGCAGAAGACGCAGTGCAGAGAAGGGATAGCGCAGAGGCTGTGACACTGAGGGACAACGCAGAGGCTGACGTTGGGATTGCGCAGTCCTCACGCAAAAGCTGACGCAGTGAGATGTAGAGGGGGCAACAGGTCCTGTCCTGGATCAGAATCTCACTGGGAAGAGTGAGAGAACTCTTAGTAAATTTCTCACAGAGATTTCTCTTCTGTTCTACTGGTTGTATCTTGTACATGAGATTTTGCTGAAGATTAATAAAGAAACCCTCATCTACTGCACTGGTTTTCTCGCATTGGGTTTGTCTGGGGACAATTGTCCAAAAATAATTGTCAAGGTGATTATACTTGTGCTAGTATTTTTCCTTGCATTTATTTTCCTCAGTATTTTAATTGTGAAGGCTGCAGTAGAATTTATTTCGATATTTGCCGTAGAAACACTATGAATAACTTATTTTTGAATTAATAAGTAGAAGAAAAAATATCAGTCATTGCAGTTGGATTTGTTGATTTGGGGTAGCATCAAATGTGCTCTAGCCATGAAAATTGGTGGACAGGCTAAAGCACATGAGATCTCCAAGATCCAGCAATGGTTTGGGGAAATTCCATCCGCTTAAGGAGATATTAAAATAATTAATATTTTTAATGGGTTCCTAAGTCTAAACTTAGGAAAATAAAAATATTAATGGGTATTAATATAAAATTGGTTGAGAAGATTCTAAATGACATGGATCAAGCCAACTCTAATCTTAGCCATTGATTAGAGATGTAATCTCGGTCGTTGAAGACTCAACAGAAAAAGTATAAGAGGAGGCTTGAGGGTCAGTTGAAGTGACACCAAAGCGATCAGTCAATTCGATTTTCTAGAGCGGGGATTGCCAAGAGAAATCGAACCAAGTGATTAGAGTTGCAGCGAGGGGCAGTGAGTGCATAGCAGAGAGGTAGAGATAGTGCCGAAAGACCAACGTAGAGGCAGAGAGGCAGACGTAGAGCCAGCAGGAGCCATGCAGAGGCCAGCAGTGATTGCACAGAGGGCCAGAGGGTTTGTGTGAGTGACGTAGAGGGCCAGAGAGGTTGCGCATTGCATCAGGGGGCTGACGCAGAGGTCAGGAGGGATGACGCTGAGCCTTAGAGAGATGCTGGAGAGAGTTTCGTGGAGCAGACTTTCAGAATATCTTCTTCCGAAGAGAGGTATTACTGCCAGATAGATTTCTTTGTCGGGTGAGCTAGTTTGGCACCCAGTTGTACTCAAGAAAATCTGCTTAATAATAAAACCATCAGAACTGCTGCACCGATTTTCCCAAGTTGGGTTTTTCCGTGGATGTTTGTCCAAAAATAACGGTGTCCCTTGTGTGTTTGTCTATTTCTTTCAGTTGATGATTTGTAGATGGTTGAGACTGCATTGGGTTTATTTTAGTGTTTATATGGTGAAATAACTTGTTCAGTAATTAAACAAGTAGGAGAAATAAACCAGATAGTGCAGGAAAATTTCTAACGGGTTAGATTTACAAATTTCAACATGGTATCAGAGGGTTGCAGATCACAGGAGAGTTGAAGGCACCAACTGAATAAGAGAATTTGCAGTAGGAACAACTGTCTTGAGTGACAAAAGTTGTTCCTAAGCAGAAAGCAGTAGAGAAGGGGCGACGCAGAGGGTTTGTGTCATCAGTTCGAGTTAGAGAAGGGGCCAATGTAGAAGCAGTGAGAGGTAGAAGAGGCTCACGAGGAGCCACGTCATCCTGCTCAGCCAAGTAGGAGTGACGTAGTTGGCTAGTGGAGCGATTCAGCCACTGTCGTGATTGCATTGAGCCTAGAGGCTCAGTTCTTCAGTTGCTGGGGCATAGGAAGTTGTGGGCAGATTGTGGAGTGTGAAACTGGTGGGGTGTTGTTGCTGTTGAGGCAGAACATTATCTAACATGATAGAACCAAGGTAGAAGAGAGTTGCTACATAGGCGGATTTGTGGCCAAGAAATCCAGATTAGTGTTGTAGGAGCAAAGGAGATCGGAGAAGTGTGATTTGACTATTGGCAGAAGGATTTCTAGGAGGGAAATCGAGACTCAGAGGGAGTCTAGAAGAGAACTTCCAGGAGGGAAGTAGAGACTCAGAGGAGTCGAAGAGAAGAGCAGAGATAGCCATGAACAGACAGAGGGATCAGGACAGGCTGGATGGGGCATCCAACTTTGTAATCTGGAAGGCCAAGATCCTGTCTGTTCTAGATAGACATCGCATCAAGGTCTTCGCCTTGGGAACCATGGATATCCTAGTCGACCTGGCTGATAATGAAAAATATGAGGATGCAATGGCCAAGGCAAAGTGCATAATCCTGGATGGGGCCAAGGATCATGTAGTTCAACATATTGCCGAGAAGAATATAGCAAAGGAGATGTGGGACACCTTGACAACATTTTATCAGGGCACTTCCACGCAGAGGAAGATGCTACTCGAGAATCAGTTGCAGTCGTATCAAATGCAGAAGGGGGAGCAGGTAGATCACTTCCTCAGCAGGTTGCAGGAGATTCAGGACCAGTGTTACTTGGGAGTGGGAGTGAAAGCGGGGAGCGGGAGCGACATTTTCAGAAGCTCTTGGTTTGGGAGCGAATCCTGGAGCGTTTTTTACATAATATATATATTTTTTATATTTTGATACATATATGTCAACAAAAACATGTAGAATAATGAATTAGATATAAAAAACATAAAAAAACATAGATTGATCCATATAACAACAATCATCTAGAAGTTGTAATCTTCATCAACCACATCCACAAGTTAGTAACATAGTAACATACAACATATTGAGTCTCGTGATTAATCAATCTTAAAGTTTCAAGCTTTCAAAATTCAATATATAACATTTATCATCATTGATCACCAAAGTTGTACTTGTAAGCTAAGTGTAACCATTACAACAAATAATATCTAACATGAAATGAAATGTTATAAAATGAAATGAAATGAAACAAATTTCAACTTTCATGAAGCATCATATTCATAATTCATTACAAATGAGTTATAATTACCAACTTCAAACTTAAATTGTCATATATTGTTTAAAAAAATATCATAATAAATATGAAAGAGTCAATAGTTATAAAAGCTACTAGAAATTAGAAAAGATAAGTAAACTATTATCTATTTCTTATGCTTGGGCCTCTTGCCACCATGAGAAATGTCTAATTTTTTAGTCTCGTTGGAAAATCAGGATCTTTGTCATTAATATCACCCTCTAAGCATTAATATCCAGAGGTATCTTTCTCATTACCTTTGTATCTGTATAGGGATCTTTGTCATTAATATAGGGATCTTTGTCATATAGGGATCTTTGTCATGTAATAGGGTCATGATAGAGGAGTTCGACAACCAATGTCACTAACATCAAGGTACATAGAGGGATTGGTGCTCTTGATTAAATACGAGTTTCATACCCTAATACATGACAAAATTCAATGGAAACATTGCAATCCCCCAATCCTAAAATCCTGAAAAACTGATAAGTCTGCTGGATTTTGAATAAAATCTAAAATTCTACTTTCTCCATATGAAATCTAATGAGGCTGGAACCACTCTCAAACATCCCGAGTCATTTCATGGTAATCTTAAAAACTTAAGTAAAAAGGATGAAAATGAAGATTAAGGAGAATGTCACCTTTTATTTTAAGAATTTAACATTACCATGAATAGCATATCAATACTGGGGCCTAGACTTGATCATTACGCTGCCCCACTCAAAAATTATTTGTTTCTTTAAAAAAAAATTGCATTTCGAACATTGCTACAAAAAAAAAATTGCAAAAAAGGAAAAACGCTCCTGAAAAGGCAGGGAACGAAATTTAACATTACCATGAATAGCATATCAATACTAGGGCCTAGACTTGATCATTACGCTGCCCCACTCAAAAATTATTTGTTTCTTTCAAAAAAATTGCATTTCGAACATTGCTACAAAAAAATTTTTGCAAAAAAGGCAAAACGCTCCTGAAAAAGCAGGGAACGAATTTTTTTTTAGGGAGCGCGCTCCCGACTCACTCCCGAGTCGCTCCCGCCCTGAGCGCGGATTGGGAGCGGGATCGGGAGGGGGGGGCGCTCCCCCACAACATTGCTCTGGAAAATCCTTCTCCCGGATTCTCTTTACCCCTCTGCTGCTGAATGATCACCTAGTTCGAATTTCTCAGCTTCCTAGCCCCAGAAATCGAACTCCAGATTAATTCGTTCTTTCCGTGTGTGTTTCCAAATGAATGCCGAGATTAAGTCTCTAATCAACGGCTAAGATTAAAACATGACTTGATCCGCCTTCTAGATCATTCTCACCCATATTTTGATTAGTACCCATTAATATTTTAATTCCCCTAAGTTTATTCTTAGGAACTCTATTATTTTTTTTTTTTTTTAATAAAGTACAATCCGGGTGGAATTTCATCAAACGGTTTCTGGGTTCTTTAGAACTCATGTGCCTTAGCCTGTTCACCAATTTTCAAGGCTAGAGCACTTCCGATGCTACCAAAAACTAACATGCTTGACACTAGGTTGACACATATTTATTACATAGATGCTCAAGAAGAGCTCTTTAACATGATTTTGACTCTTTGACTTTCCTGGACCTATGGAATGAGCAAGAAACTCATTCGTATATTTACAAAAATAATATTTATTTTTCTTGACAGGTAAAAAGATCAAAATTATATTTACAAATACCGAACCTAGTTACACTTTTCTTCAACATGAATTGCCCAGTTGCAGTATGCAGGTGCAGTTCCAGCGAGAAGATTCCCATCACAGAGCTACGTAGTCTTGTTTCTAGTACAGGAGGACAGTGCGAGCTGCCAGGAGGGGAGCAAAGAGATTTCCCATAGGGAGATCGAGACTGTCTAGCATAAGAGGGAACAACCCTATGGAAGCTAGCACTTCAGGGTTTGGGGAGATCAAACTCATTATCACAGTAGTTGTAGCAACAGTGCAAAAGCATCAACAGATCAGTAGCAACAACAATATGAGTAGATCATATTTTGTTATGTTTGGAGTTATACTTTCAAAAGTTAGGTGGGGCGATTTGGAGCTGTAGTACTAGAATTGCAGAGTTGGGCAGGGTCCATTGAGGTATCCTCCTCATGGATCATTACCTGGCTACGGGGGCCCACAGTATTCAGTAGTAGGATGTATCAGTGGCAGTTGATGTAGTTAGTACCAGAGTGACAGTTGCAGACTAGTAGCAATCAGATTTCGAGGAGCACAATGCAGTGTTGACAACAGAGCAGGTGGCTCAGTGCAGAGTTGGTAGCAGCGTAAATTCTTCAGTGACAGTGCAGATGCTAGTAGCAGTCCGAGACTCGGGAGACAGATGCATCATACTGAATACAATTGATTCAATATTTTGGATGCTTCTCAGTTGCAGTTGCAACAACAACATATGAGAGGGAGTTGCAGTGCATATGCATACTTGGTTGCAGTATAGCAGTGTTTGCAGCAACACAGATGCAACATCAGAGTTGCGCAGTAGTTGGCGGGCAACAAAAACCAGACATCAACAACGTAACAAGAGGTGATACAGAGACAAGGTGTTGTGGCAGGATGTGCAACACTAGAGAGAACACAATGCTCGCTAAGAGGGAGTGTTAGTTTCTGTAGCATCGGATGTGTTCTAGTCATGAAATTTGGTGGAGAGGCTAGAATACATGAGATTTCCAAAACCCATAAATCGTTTTTGGAAATTCCACCTAGAGATGACTTAATTAGATTATTAACCAATTTTTTAATGTTTCCTAAGTCTAAACTTAGGAAAACTGGTTAATTAATCGGTATTAATTAAGTCTAGGTGAGAATAGTCTAAAAACTCACATGGATTGATCCAAAAATCATCTAAGCCATTGATTAAGATTTAATCTTGGTCGTTGGAGTCTCAACAAGAAGATATAAGAATGGATCGATGTGGTGATGGAGAACACACTTTTGCAGTTCTATTTCCTTGGCAGATCGATTTCCAGAGAGTAGCAATAGTTGCCGGAGAGCCAAAGATCGAAGCAGAGATAGTGAGGCTGGAGGAATTTTTCCAGAATTAGCGAGTGCATTTGTAGAGAGGCCGAAGTTTCTCTAGGAGGCGACACAGTCCTAGCGCAGAAGCCTTAGAAGGTAGTTCAAATTACTGAGAAGGGAAGACGTATTTAGTTCTAGAGGTCGAGAAGGAGTCCTATAGTGTCAGAGAAGAATTTTCCTAGCCAACAATAGGTAGGATGACTTGATTAGTAGACTATCTGAGTAGTAATTGCAGCAGGCAGCTTCAAGTTGACGCAGGTCCTGCGAAAGCCCAGTTGGACGACTTGCTTTTCAAAAACAGTGTAGTGTCGGAATTGCCCAGAGTGAGGGTAATTTCCCTCTAATTATTTTTGCTAGTATTTTCTTTGTAGGATAGCCAAATTTCAGCATCCAGATTATTGTACTCGGAATTTCTCAATGCTATATAATAATAATACCCTCATTAGCTGCACCGGTTTTCCCAAGTTGGGTTTTTCTGGGGACATTTGTCCAAAAATAACTGTGTAAAATTTATGTGTGTGCTAGATTTTCTCAGTTCCAACGCTATTTTCTTCTGCAATTTATTTGTGAAAATTGCAGTAGAGAATTATTTGTTGTTTGTGTGGGCAAATAAATTGTTAAATTAAATTAACAATTAGAAGAATAATTTCCAGTTGCTGCAATAGATGAAATTATCACAGATGGCTCTTCTCATTGATGAAATGTGGCTTGCTCAATGGATTACAACTTCAATTTTGGGCACACGAAATTCAATTAGAAATAGAGGAGAATTCAACCCTTTCTTTGGTATAAACAACCTCCGAAATTTGTACCATGATCTCAGAGCATATTTGTCTAATAAATCTCTTCGGCCTCTGGAAAATTCAGGTGTTGGAAGTATATAAATTCGACCTCCTTTTATGAATGATTCAACCCTCCTTAATGACAACCCCTACTCACAAAATAATGAAGAAATCAACCTCCTCTTTGGCATTGGAATTTTGAAGTGGCTCCAATGATCTGAATGTTATGTTGCAAAGATAGAAATCCAATTTGGCCCTTGGGGAAAATTAGTGAAGAATTGATCTTTGGGATTGGAACTTGGCACTAGATCAAGATAAAAGGTTGACCCTTCCTGTGATGGTAGGAGCTAGAATTTGACCTCGTTTGTGGTACACAAATTCGACCTCCAAATCTGAGTACAAATTACCAACTTGACCTCCTAGATATTGTTGAGATCTAAAGAGAGTACGCTTGACTTGAAAACTTTGGTGTGAGAACTAAAGGCTCAACCCTTTTGACAAATGACTTCGAACTCCCTTGAGATGATATAGTCTATGTAGCCTTGTAAACTCAAAGAGTTTAAGAAACCCTACAACAAACTTGATTAAATCTTAATCATTATGAAAGATCCAACTAGGGTGGCAATATTGTCCACCGAAGAAGGAGAAATGCTAGCTAGGGTGGTAAGACATCCACCAAAACTAAGGTGAGGATTTTGCTTGAAATCCTCGATATGAAACTTGCTTGATTTTCTCTTCAATAACAATGAGAATTGATCAGATAGAATAGAATGATTAGCAAATGAGTCCACCCTCCTTTTATAATTTTTCATCAAGTCTCTCCAGGCTTCTAGATTCCCCTTTTTAATATTATTTAATTGGTGGGGACCATTTTCCACTAAGCGATCTTTTGCTCCAGTTTTAATAAAATAATATTTGCCACCATTTTTAATAAAATAATATTTGCTGCCCTTCTCTAACAAAATAATATTTTCTCCTTTTTATTAATATCATAAAAATTGGGCAAACTCCTTAGTAACCTCTGCACTCACAAAATCAGAGACATTATAGTCCTCCCCGCCAAAAATTGCTCCTCCTCAAGAAATGCTCGAACAGGCACTCTCTCTCTTTGCTGACCCAAAATATCATTGCATACAATACCAGGGTCCCAAATGTGCCATTGAGTCACCTCGAATGCGTGCACTATCCTGTCATAAAGGTCTCGATACCAAGTTCCCGAGTCATCTTGCTTAGTGTGCATCACCACTCGCTCCGCACACAACCCAAAAATGTATGGGTGCAAGAGACATTCCACATATTGCTGACACGTAGAGTACGTCGATACTGCCAAGCCCCTGTCAACTCCTCAGAAATCTAGCTTGCCGAGAAATCAATCTTGGGTCCCTCAATAGTGAAGTCCCAAAGGTACAACTCAAGTCTCAAAGAATAGATCCCTTGTCCCTATGAGTGAATCATGGCCATCTCTTGTTGGTCATATAGCCATGCTAGTGAGGCACTCCATAATATCAACGAGACTCCGAAAAATGAAGTGTTGTCCACGAAACTGAGGTCTAATGGAAGATCCGAGTGACCTTCCCTTGTACAAACCAACTCTTCCCTCATGGTAGTTGCGCTGCCAAGCCCTGCAATGTCAGGGTCCCATGCTAATTTCAAAAGGATGCCACCATGTTGACATTGCGCCACTCTGACTATAATTGATTGCTCATTGTGCTCGTACCATATCCTCCTCTCTTGGAACTTGATGGCGAAATATCTGTAAAGGCCGAACATATCCCGCCTAGGCATCTCCTCGATGTTAGAGCCTACCCATCCATGGCTAATCCCAATCCTGAGTAGCAATAGGGGAAATTTGCCTTGCCATACGATGAAGGCCTCGATAATCCCCCATGTTTCAACCCAAGAATGAATTGGATCACCTGCTATCATAACCCTACTCACCTAGAAATGGAGTGACCCACCAATCAACTGGATGCTTGGATACCCTAGCCAAATTGAGAGTTCACAACTCACAATCCATACTAGTTGCTGCTGTGTAGTATGGAGAGCTGTTGAGACGCACCCGTGCCTCATCTTTGATCCCTGTATGCAACCAATAGAGGAATCCCATGTATCAATAATCAGTTAGGAGCATGCTAAACCTCCCTGCTCCTTCTAAATTACACAGAGAAATTTGCTATCCTATTCCATGATGACGCACGCTAATACTGTTAGGACTCAGGAGTCTAAACATCCTCCTGTAAGAAGGGATTTCCACCCACTATACATGTATCTCCCTAAGTGCATCATGCATCTCCCTAAGTGTGAGCTCGTGGATGAAACATAAGCAATCTCTGCAGTAGATCGGGCCATTCCCAAGCTTGTATCTGCCAACTCGCACCCTGACCATATGCCACAACTGGGAAGTCTCTCTCCCGATGTGCTGTGTCCCATCCAACTGTCTCAGGTGAGATTCCTGCATCTTGCTGCTCGTGTTGATATCATCAAGGGACAATAGTCAAATTCTTTATGACTGTAAGTAATATGGAGGAGAAATAAGCGTGTGAGTCCTAAGAGGTATGATTAAGAGATGCTCATCCGTGCCCTCATCAATCCTGGGTAAGCCAAACCCAATGTTATGCCTGATGTCATTGTCAGGAGATCTCTCTAGAGGCAATGCTCCAAAATCCCACTGTGCAACATCATATAACTACACACAACCACGTATCTCCGCACTCCTCCGCATAACATGAACTCCGTGGCATTTCTCTACGCATCACTGGATAACACTGTCTATTACCGTACCATCTTATATCGTTTGGTATCCCACATGTGCTAGTGTATCTACCACTCTACTAGGGAACCCACCATGATGTGAGTCATATCTCCTCATCTGTTGTGGCAGAATTAAGCGGTCTAACTCCTAACATGCTAAGGGGAATATCATTGCTATGCTAATCCTCGGTGGCTCCTGTGCCCAATACATCAATGGAAGAGCATTGTATCCATATATTGCCCTTCCTAATGGCATACCAATGCTTCTGAATAGCTCGTGATAGGGCATGCTAACCACCCTGTAGCCCCATACATGAATGATGTGCCAAGTCGTCTCCTGAAGTCAGCACACTCCTCTATCAACCCAACTCGCTACTAGTGCTATCTAGTATTTTGATCGCAGTGTGAAGGAATGCGAGTGCTTAGTCATTGGGTCAATCATCCTATCAATGCCATAGTCATCTTGCATCCCTGGTTGATGATGGAGAGCTCCACTTGGATCCCAATGCCAACTTGGGCTTCCAACATCCTCAATATCCGAAGGCTCCTGCTAGGCTAATCCTCGAACTGTGCCTATCTCCACAAGTGTAACCCACTCCACCGGGTACCAACTCATAATCTCCCGCCATCTAATCCCAAAGTAGGAATCAAATGCACAAAATCTTGTGTACGGAATGAGCCCTCCATGCTAATGTTGTGCCATACTGAGCTCATATTGCTTTGTCTCACTAAACTGGTCATCCCATATGACCTGTCTAGGTAACTCTGCCTCTCTCTGTCTAATCCATAAATGTGGGCTAATAATGCTATAAGCCCCATCATTGTGCGTTTGAAGTGAATTGTGCTGAAGACCCAACATATGCTCTCCTCGCTGCGTTGCTAAGGACTTTAACTGCTCCTCAATGCTAGATATCCTGACAGCTAACGTGACACATAATGCTCTGAGGCCTTTTAGTTCACTAATCTGCTGCAAAATAGTACCTCGAAGCGCTTGGGCCTTCCTCTACAGTGTGTTAGCCTCCTATACCAATAGGTTTCATCTTTCATGATTGTCTTGATTGAACTATGGAATATGTTCAAACCTTCTTTCTTGAGCAAAGGTGTTCCATATTCTTGAAAAACCAGAAAATCAAAAAAGTTAAAAAATGTAAAGAGGGTGTACCCTAAAAGAAAAATCAAAGGGTAAGAAAAATAAAGTGGTCAAAAAGAAATGAAAGAAATGAACCCCAAGCAAAAATAGACCAAGGAAAGTGTGCAAATTCAAATGCCACTACTACTTCATTTTTGTAATAAAACAATTGTGTGCAGCTTGTCCAAACTTTGCCACAATTCATGAATAAGTCAAACTGTTTAAACTTGGCTTACTCATATTTCAATTTCATGTTATAGATTAGAGAATAAATATCTGACCAAACAGTTTAATCTTGGCAGATAAGTAGATAGTTAGAGTTAATAAAAAGTGCTCAACAGTTTAATCTGAGCCCTTGGATGTAATAAGGGTAAAATTAGATAGATTTTCCTTGTAAAAAGAAAAAATGTTGATGAGGGTTTACAAGTCTAAATGCACCCTAATAAAGAAGAGAAAATGGTAGTATCAAGTAGATAGGGTAGGTAGATGGTGCTGCAAAGTGTTATCTGATGAATGATGCTGCTACATGTTTTTGATCTGTTACTTTCATCACAAGTACTAAAGCAGGAAATACACTGGAAAATCACAACAAGCAAAGTCAAACTCATTAACCTCCCTCATCACTTTCCCCTCAAAATTTTCACTAATTTCCCGCAAAGTACTAAGGTATTTGGAGATCAAAGGGGCTCAAGGCATTTCCTTGACCTCTGGAGGGACCGGACCCTCGGCCTAATGATCAAAAAGGCCTAAGTACTTAAGATAATCCATCATTATAATCTTCCATCTTTAACTTTGTCCTAAGTAAAATCCTATTTTACTTAGGAAACTCATGCAAAATTCCATAAAAATCCCTCAAGATAACTTGCTATTCTAAGTTTAAGTGTTGAAGATAAAATATTGCAATTTACTTAAGAAGTTATCACTTTCTTAGATGTGCAAAAATATTTTGAGTTTCCTTGTCCTTTGCCATATTTACATTTAACTCTATTATACTAAATCCCTAATAAAATACCTTATCCTAAGTATATAAATCCCTTTTTATAAATATCCCAAAAACCCCTCTATTATAAAGTTTAACTAAAGTATTTATATCCCCGCACATTTAAAATAATAACCCAATATACGCCCTTTGGTTAAAATTACCATTATATTATAATCCTGCCTTTATGGTAATTAAATAATATTTATTTGTTACCATATAAATAAAAAATATATATACAAAAACT
The DNA here is from genome assembly GCA_000404065.3 of Pinus taeda. Taxonomy (NCBI): domain Eukaryota; kingdom Viridiplantae; phylum Streptophyta; class Pinopsida; order Pinales; family Pinaceae; genus Pinus; species Pinus taeda. The sequence goes on along the minus strand of APFE031640156.1, from coordinate 112,793 downwards.
TTAAACATGCCATATGTATGTTTAAATACAAAAATATGAATAAAACTTCCGAAAAGTTTCGTGCCACTGTGGTTTGTCCACCCTGCAATCCACTTAACCAAACCCCGCTGCAACCCATTTCTTTACGCATACAGGATTAATTAGTCATCGGGACTAATTAATAACCTTTTCCGCTTATTAGATATCTCCCGGGGTGATTATATTAAACCTTAAACTGTTTTAAAGCCCGACAGGCCCACATCTGAAACCTCCATTTTGAATCCACAAGAACCAAAATGGAGGTGTCGACAGCTCTGAATATTACTCCACTGAATTCTCCTCACCGTGAATTGGAATATTTACCTTTGATAGATGAAGATTTCAAAATTAAAGACCTACATTTTGATGAAAGTCCCCTATTGAGCTATTGTCGCTACAGAGACGAATACTCAAAAGGGCACAATCTTATAGGGTTGTGGGAATCCAATCTCCCAAGGTATCTCATTCCTTCAGTCATTTATTTCCCAGAAATCATCCATTACTGCCATTCTAACTATGATCTGACTCAAAGAGTTGTAATATCCCCTGACCAGAGTGTTCTTTTCCCCATTACCCCCCAAGCTATCAATGTGATGCTCCATTTTGAACCTGGTCAAAACCTCACTCCCTTGTCCATTGGGGAATTGCTTGAAAAATCTACTCGGTTGTCCCCTGAAGAGGTAATCAAAAGGTCACATCCTTGGATAAAAAGTCTTAATACTAGTCATAAGATTTGTTTACTCCAAGATTGTTATCAAATCTATTCAAACAGAGGTTAGAAAGCATAACAGCGAAAGAGTATCAGTGGTTAAAGAGTATCAGTGGTTAAAGTGTATCAGGTAAAAGTCAGTGAAAGTTAAAACGAAGGTACAGAGCAGTCAAAGGTAAACAGTAAAGTGAATACAAAAGGCAGTAAAATGGTAAAAAGAGATGATAATACTTTCACCAATATTGAGGTTTGTCTAAAGTGAAAGTAAAACAGTCAAAAGAGCAAGAAAGTAAAAAGATGAAAAAACATAACAAGAAGGAACATTTTTGCAGAAATTGCATATTTTAGTCATAGTTTTGCAGAAAATATTGTGATCAATCCAAGATGAATTTTACAAAAATGAAGGAGCTTTATGTTCTTAAGAGGGCCATATACAAAAACCTCTCTCACTTTTCTAACATCCATTATGGTTTTGGAAATATTAAACAATGTTCGAAAGCACTTTTTGCATAAAATTTTAGTTTAAGTCATCATTTTGCAGAGAGTATTTTGGCCAATCCAAAATACTTCATACACAACTGAAGGAGTTTTTTGTTCCTAAGATACCCATCTACAAAAACCTGTCTCAGTTTTTTCACAGTGGTTTTATAATGAGAGATACATGCGCATATTTACAGGTCATGGTTCAGACTCTGTAAAACTCTGTTTTACACATATTTTTACAGAGACTATTATGCATAGCTGGAGAGGAATTTTGGGAAAATGAAAGAGATTTATCTCACCAACATATTGATCTACAATAACCTCTTTCACTTTTTACATATCTATTACGGATTGAGAAATACAAAAATATCATTGGACCCCAAGTTTGCAGAATTGTTGGAGCAGATTGCACAAAGAAAGGAAACAGTTAGTGACTTGGATGCCTCATCATCAACTAAGAGTTGGATCAAATTCGAATTATTCTCTTTGTCATCACCTATCCATACAAAATAGTGCCAAATAGATGCATTATTTTGAGTTTCCTTTAATTAAGTTCTATTTATGTAAATAGTTGGAGAGATTTGTGAACCAATTTTGATATTTGTTTCAAGATATTTTAGTTTAGAATTGGTATAAATACTCCACTCTTGAAAGCATTGAAGGGGATTCCATTACTTGGCTGTAACATTGAAACTTCAGAATAAAAGCGCTTGGAGAAATTTTTCGTGGCTTGGCTGGATGAGGATATAAAGCACAGGACTTGTTGCAGGATTCATGTGTTGGACAACAGTTCAATAAGTGTTTCTACCATTTCTCTGAAATTTTATATCAGTCTATAATACCATCATATCCATTCATGAAATAAGAGATTGAAACAAAATTTTATTAATTGTACTCTGTTTCCAAATGTTATTATTTTTTATGTTTTCTTCTAAATTAGTTATAAGCATGAATTCTTAAATGCTCCTTCTTTACTAATTTAAACACTGTTGGTTACTATAACAAAGGATTCTTCATTTCTCTTTGTTTGTACTCATTTCATTTCTTTCCTTTGGACATGGTGAAAGACTCTTAGTTGCCTTTCATCCCTTCAAAATCATCCCATCCACGTTAAATTTTAAGGATTGTTCTCTGTCTAGCTATCTTGCCCTGTAATACCATCTTTTGCTTAGAATAGAAATCCAGCAAAGCCATCATTTGACTCCATAGCCCAATGGACTGAAAGCTCTCAATCTTGCCCTTAGTTTGTGGATTCCACCATTTTCCCAAAACAAACTCTTGAATCTATAACTAGCCTAAAACCTTCCAAGAACAAAGATAAATCATAAAGAGAGGGCCCTCTCTGGATGCATAGTGGCTAGATTCTGCATCTAAAAGATTTGTTTGTGGTTACCTCGGGTATACTTTCCTCTTAAACAACTTCTACGAAAACCTGAGTGATAACATAGTGGTGACTCCACTGGGGACCTGACTAATTTGTTTGCTACTATTGTTTACTTTATAAGCTACAGACGGAGCCTGAAATTAGCCAGGTAGCCTTTGAAATGCTCTTGCTTTGAACTTGCAGAAGTAAATGAATGTTGCTTCAGTCTATCTCTGGTCTAGTTTATAAATTGAACATTTGGTTTCAAATACTTGATCAGTTCCTCTTGTCAAATAAGTCTTTAAGAAAGTTTAAATCTCATATCTAAAGCCTCTTAAAGAAATCATAGAAGTTGTTTTGAAAATTCATAAAAAAACAAAATAATCATAAAATATCCAAAATTTGGTTTCCTAGAGAACTAAGTTTTTCTTCAAAATTGTTTTACAGGTTTAGATCTGATCTATGATGGTGAACAAGGATCAGACACACAAAGCTTAAAATCATTCACCTGGCGACTCCAAAATCAATTTCACTACTAAGACTCCACTGGAGGAATGAACCTGAAAGAAATGTGTAAAAAGATCAGGCTTTTAACTTGGATTGTTATCCAAGACATTATGTTATTTCTAAATTGATAGAGTTTTCCAATGTATATTGTATTTTAGAGAAGATTTAGATTTATTTTTTTTATTATTTTCCTTTGGAAATTGTAAATATATATCATCCTTTTGAATCCTATGATGATCACTTTCCAATCAAGAAGCCTCAAATACTCAAGACTCCACTACTAAAAGAATCCAGAGTTGTTGAGAACCTATGGTGACCCAAATTGAGTGTTTTCAAGATGGATTTGACAAATCAATGCAGGTATGCTCCTTTGAACAGGTCAAAGATTCCAGGTTTTCCAAACCCTTTGCCCAAATTTGATTGGTCAAAAAATCTTCCATTGTTTAAAGATGAAACAAGAGATGATGCTGCTTTACATTTATTAAAATTTCATATGCACATTCTAAAGTTTAAAGTCAAATTCCATGAAGATTGTCTTATGAAAATATTTACGGTAACTTTAGAAGAAAAAGCAAGATCTTGGTATGAAAATTTACCAGCCTCTAGCATTGTTCTTAAAGCCATTTTCACTGCTGCATTTCATCGACAAATACAAGGACGTTTTATTCATCTCTATTGCTAATTCAAGACTGTTTTGTGACCAATTTTGAAAGTTTTATGCAATATCTTGAAAATACTATGATGATGATGATCAATTCATGGATCATGAAATATTAGAGGTTTTAAAAGAAAAGCCTTTTCAAAAAGTGAAAGCCTTGCTTGAATTATCTTCCCCTCGGAAAGAAGAAGATGATGTATGTTGTTCAGAAACCCATGAAGTTTCCCCACTAGAAACAATTCTTGTATCACAACAAACTAATCAGAATAAAGAATAAATTCAATTCCCTGAACTTTCTCAAATAGAAAATAGAAATGAAAACCAACAACAGTCCGGAGACCTGGAAGTAGAGACGATAGAGCTTAAAAATATTGAACCACAAGACCATCTTCATCTAGTGGTTTCTTCAGAAGCTAAAGACCAGTCAAATTCATTTGATGAAAACCATGTCACAAATTTTCTTTCCTTGCATGTAAATTAAATAAGACAACACACTTTGATAGATCATGATCTTTCATCTAAAATTAATGAGAGTTTGCAATTCCCTTGCAAGCCTCTATATGACAAAGATAATGATAAGGATTTTCCTATTGTATGTGATAAGGTTGTTATATTTGATGAAGATCAAGAGTGTTTGGAGCACTTGGCTAAAGTGGATAATAAGGAGGAGAAACAACTTTCCAATCACCTAAATCAAGAAACAGTTTGGAATGAGGTTTGTTTTCCTAGTACAAATCATCCAGAAGATCTTATATGGCAGGATTACCATTACCCTTTGGTCAATATATTGCAGCCATCAATACAAGAAGAGATTAAGAATCATGAACAAATTTCTGCTAATTCCAACTACCATAGATCAAAAGATAAATTTATAAAAAAATGTGTGGAGGAGAAATCTGTTGATCTAATGTGTGTGTTTGATGGCATTACTTCTTTTGATGATTTGCCCAAATATGATCAGTATGATGATAATTATGTTCTTCAAATCCAAACTAACTTTACAGAATAATCAGAGACTAGTTTTGGGAAGAAGGAAATAGGGTTTCACCAACTTGAGAATAATGGTCAGCTTGTTCATTTTAGCTATGAAAGTGAGGAAGAAAATGTAGAAAATTTGGAAATAAGTGAAGCTTCTTTGCCTCTTTATTTCGAATCATTTCAGTTTTTAAAAGTAATGTGGTATAAAATATCTAAAGAGAAGGGTAAGCAGCTTGTAGAAACTTATGAAGTTCCATTTAAACCTATACGTAATAAGTTGCATCAATCCTTCCAAGTTTTTCATGATCCCATAACTGATGAGTTTGATAATGAATGCAATCATAATTTTTCTCCATCAACAGACTATGAGAGTCAAAATCAAGATGATAATGGTTTCACCAGCCAGACATTTCAATCAATAGAAATATCATCACAAAGTGCAGTTGAAAACATGCAGGGTGATTAAAGAGAAAAAGTGATATTTCAATTTCATGGCATGCAGGACATACACAACAGATGTACAATTGTTTGAATCAGTTCAAGAATAGTGTACTATATATGTTACAAGATCCTTTTGTACAATTTCTAGATCCAACAAAGGAGATCAGGAATTTCCTTATCTTCTCAAAGGTTAACAAAGCTATATTTGATTGCAAGATCTCAATTTTAAACACCAACAAGCACAAGCAACAAAGGTCACCAATGTATATGATACTTGAGTGGTTGCATTGGTTATTTCATTTTACCTAACCAGCAGTCAGAAAGTTGATTAGAGTAAGTAGGTAGGATTTTAGTTTGATTTAAATCATATTTTAGTAGATTATGAAATAAATTTTACTAGATTATGAAATAAATTCTTAAATATTTGAATCCAATCAAAAGGCCCTAAGATCTTGATGAGTTACTACTTTGGTTTGAAAGTTGCAACACCTTTTAGTTTCAGGTCAGATCTCAAGTTGTGCAGGAAAAGGTTAAAAATATTTTTGATAAAAAGACCAAGACTATAGATTCCTGCCTAAGTTACAAGGTGCTCAAGTGGGATTCAAGAAGGAAGAATAAAGGTTTGGTGTTGATTGGATGGTAAACTTGTTGGAGTTTAAGCCCGAACAGAAAGCCCTAAGCTTCACAAGTGTCACTGTCATACATACAATAAAGCTACCAGAAGAAGGAAGATTTCATACTTCTAGTTTGAAGACATTTTCAGGCATCTGACTTGTTGTTCTTGACTTTCCACAAGGAAAATCCATCCCCAAGTGGAGCCAGTGTTAGCCTCCTATACCAAGTTTTATCTTTCATGATTGTCTTGATTGAACTATGGAATATGTTCAAACCTTCTTTCTTGAGCAAAGGTGTTCCATATTCTTGAAAAACCAAAAAATCAAAAAAGTTAAAAAATGTAAAGAGGGTGTACCCTAAAAGAAAAATCAAAGGGTAAGAAAAATAAGGTGGTCAAAAAAAGAAGTGAAAGAAATGAACCCCAAGCAAAAAATAGACCAAGGAAAGTGTGCAAATTCAAATGCCACTACTACTTCATTTTTGTAATAAAACAATTGTGTGCAGCTTGT